>JALCCG010000120.1:0-61037 GCA_023212695.1 Sporisorium sorghi | reverse complement strand
CTTCTCTCTCTTCCCTCTTCCTTTTTCTTCCCCCCCCCCCCCCCCCCCCCTTTTAGCAAAACAGAGACGGACCCTTTCCCCCCCCCCCCCCCCCTTCTTGTACCACCATCTCCTTCGTCTTCTCCAACTCCCTCCATCTCAAGATCCCAGTATTATTATTATTTTTATCCACGACACTGCCTTTTCTCGTTGCAACACTCTCGCTCTTCGACTGGTACGCTCTTCGTTGGCCTCTACTACATTTGCCTTTTCTATATCATTGCATCGCCATCTGCTAGCTGCACAGCATTTTATATCGTTGCGAGCCCTTTACCGCGGCTTTCGAGTGCGAGGTCATCTCTCGCTTCGTCAAGCGCTCCTTTCCTTCAAGCTAGCAGCGCCTTCCCCGCCCTAGTCCGCATACACACACACAAAGCCGACATCATGGACAGCCTTCACCAGCTCGTGCCTCGTGGCCTCTACAGTGAGCCCGTTCTGCCTCAGGGCATCCACGCTGGCAGTGAGTTTTGCATCCTTCAGCCGCCTCGCCCTCTTGGTACACACGCATACTCACCCTCTTCTGTTGCTTTCGCTACACCAAACAGACCTCACAGCCGTGGCTGAATACTACGTCGCCCACCGCATCCCGCAACGCTTCAACCCGGGCATTGTCGTCGCCTCGATCGCCGTCTCGGCGCTCGGCTCGTACTCGACGCTCCTCCTCCTCGGCAAGCGCACCTCGAACAAGGGCAAGCGCAACATCTTCCTCCTCTCGTTTGCCGCCACCACCATGGCCGCCGTCGGTATCTGGGGCATGCATTTCATCGGCATGCACATGAGCCTCCGTCCCGTCGCCGGTGTCAATTGGTACATCAAGGTCGACCCCGGTTTCACTGTGCTCAGTCTCTTCGTCCCCGTCATTGCGCTCCACGCCGCCTTCTTCATCGTCGACGCCGCTGTCTCGTTCAGCATCATCCGCACCACCATCAGTGGTATCTTGACCGGTCTCATCGTCAGTCTCATGCACTACTCTGCCTCGCTCAAGACCAACTACGCCGTCAGCTACAGCCCGACGCTCGTCACCATCTTGATCGTTGTGGCCTGCTGTGCCGCCACTGTCGCCTTGACCGGCTTCTTCAAGTTCCGATCGCAGTGGGAGGACTCGTGGTGGAAGCGCATGCTGTGTGCCTTCATTCTCGCCGCTGCCGTGTCGGGCATGCACTACATTGGTGTGTGGGGCACCAGCTACAAGGTCAAGGCATCCACCATCAGCGGCGCCAACGAGATCAGCCTGCTCACTGGCCGTCAGCGCAACAACGTGCTCGTCATCGCCATTGGCTGCATGTGCTTCGTTATCATCTGCCTCTCGATCTTCATTGCCGTGTCGGATGCGCTGCTGGTGCGCGATGCGCGTCGCAAGTCCAAAAAGGTCGTCGTGTGCTCGGCGACGTTTGACAAGCAGGGGCGTCTGCTCGTCAAGCCCGACGGCACTATGCCGCTCATGATCATCGAGACGGACGTCAACACGCGCGACATTCTGGATGCGCTCGACAACAGGCAGCCCACCTTCCAGTGGCTCTACTCGCTCTCGTGGGACTGGGCCATCATTGCGCCCTGGTTGCGCGCCATCACTTTGCGCTTTGCCGCCGAGACGCAGCATGCGCAGCGCAACGAGGCCATCTGGAAGAGCCGCGGCAAGAAGATGATTGCGCAGGGGCGCAGGTCGCTCGACATCAGCGAGGACCGTCGCAAAGGCCCGCAGAGTCTGGCGGATTTCAGGGATCGCTTCATCGATGCGGCTTACCACCTGGCTGGCGAGCTCGACATTCCGTTTGAAGAGATTGGTGTGCTCTACGACCATGTGCTGCCGACGGGCACGCGTAGGAACGGCAACTCGGCCAACAACAACGCCGTCGCCGACAAGTTTACCCCCTCGCGCCAGTTTGCCGATGACGAGAGCTCCATCAACGGTCCTGTGCCCAGCATCTTTGGTGAGGGCAACGACCAGGAGGAAGGTGCGATGCTGTTCCTCGTGCGCGAGCTGCCCAACTCGGCGGCGTCGACGGAACGGTTCCGCCAGATGGGCTACCGCATGACCGAGACGCGTTTCCTTGCTGGTGTGCTCGCCGACCGCGTCGCCGTGCAGAAGGAGGAGATGGAGCCTTTGCTCGACTCGCTCAAGGTATACGCCAAGCGCGGCACGCGGCCCGTGGTGCAGCCAGGCGGAGTGTACTGCGGTCTATTCGGCGTGCGTGCCTCGACCAGCAAGGAAGGCGGGCTGGATGTGCTGGTGTACAACTTTGCGCGCCACCAGATCCCCGCGTACCGCTTGCCGGACGTGCAGTGCATTACGCCCGAGATGAAGACGTTCCTCGGCTCGCTCGACCAGGCGACGATGGAGGATGCCATGAAGGTGTGCGAGCGCGAGTCGATCCGCTCGGGCGAGCGACGCAAGTACCTCCAGTCCATCTCGTCGGTCAACGTGGCGGACAACCACGAGAACGAGGCGGAGCAGGAGGCGGTTGAACTCATGATCCAGTTCCAGACCGCGCTGTTTATCGCGCTCGATGCGCTGCACAACTCGGTGCGTTTCTACCCGAAAATCTGCCAAAGTGCGCGCATCAGCGCCGAGGTGCTCGAGGTGCCCAGCAGCCTGGACGACTCGACCGCGCCCGCCGAGATGATCCTCGTCCAGGCCGTGCTGCCCGAAGCACGCGCCGGCCCGCCCACGTCCTACTCGGCCAGCGACGGCCAGCACGTCGTCGCCGACATTGTGCCCACGGACAAACCCAGCTCGGCAACGCCGTTCGTCTTCGTACCCTACACTCTTTTCTCCAAGTCGCAGATGATGCTGCTCCGAGGCCGTCAAGCGGACGATTTCGAGCACGAGGTGATTCTCGAGATGCGCAGGCGCTACCCGTCGTCGCTGCAGTCCGAGGCTGAGGAGAAAGGCCTCGTCGATGCCGGCAATAGGATGAGCCATAAAGAGTCGTTTATCGTCTCGTCGCCTGGTCGATTTGGTAAGGGCGGCTATGCGGGGAGCGATGATGACGATAAGCTCGAGACGGCGAGCAAGTTTAGCGACGACCATCCGACGTCGCCGGTGACGAACAAGGTGAGCCTGCTGCCGAGCGGGAAGCGGTGGGGCGGGCGACGCGGGTCGCGCGAGGAGGGCGAGTTTGAACAGGGGCTGACGCCGGCGAGGAGGCAGTCGGTGACGTCGTCGCGGTCGAGGCAGACGAACGAGGATCACGAGATGAAGCAGCTCGAGTCTGGGGTGGAGCGTGCGCCGAGTGTATCGCGTAAGCCTGCGCCTGCGGCTGGGAATGGATCGTTGGGGATTAGGAGGTTTATCGGCGGTCAGCAGGAGGGCGCGTACGACGATGCGATCACGGAGGAGGGGCGCGATGGCGACGCGCGCTCGATCTCGTCCGCTGAAGTCGCGGAGAAGGAGACGTCGTTCCCCGTCCCCGCTGGCAGCGTGCGCACAGCGCTCAACGAGGCGTCCGCGTCGGCGTTTGGCCAGTTCTCGGCGCGCCAGGCCGCATCGCGCCCCTCCACCGCCCCTGCTAACGTGGTCCGCCGCGAGCTCAACTTCTTGAGGCCCTCGTCCAGCGGCAATGGGGCTAACGGGCAACAGCGCGCCAATCCGCCCTCGCACAGGCAGAGGCGCAACCGCACCGCCGTAGCTGCTAACCCGCACGACGAGGGCAGTCTCTTGGCGAGGTTGCAGAGCGACGGCTGGCACACGAGGCAGATCCAGAGCCTCGAGCGCAGCCCCGCCGGCACCGCGCTGTTGGGCGTCGATTTTTAGATTTCTCACTCGTTTGTACGCAGTTGTGATAGCAATGGTTCTTTTGTTGTTTTACAATGTGTGTGCGTGGTGGTGTGAGTGGTGTGAGTGAAGTGGTGAGGACGGAGATGCGTGTGTGTGCGGATGGGGTGAGTGAGGTGGTGAGTGCGTGTGATGAGCGACTGGGCGATTGGGGATTGGTCGAGTTGGAGACGGAGGCATGTGCAGGCGGCGGTGGTGGTGGTCTTGCACACGAGCTCTTTCCTCTCTCCCGCAACGTGGAAGGGTCTGCCCACCGTTCAGAGCATGGGCATGCTCTGGCGCACCACAACCTCCTCACCGTCGGACACTTCGAACTCGCTCACAACGCACAACACCACACGCAGTGTAGACTCTCTCCACCTGAAATCTTCTCTTCGATTAAGAACAACATCAGCATTGAGCAACACCGCGACGACATGATACTGCTAGATGAAAGACTGTCTCTTTCAAGCTTTGCCAATCCCTCTCTGTACAAGCTCAACAAGCAGCGGAACCAGCGTACTCAGCAGCGACGCTCCAGATTGCCCGCCTTTGAGAGAGCTCGACGCAAACGGCGCAAGCGAGATCAACAGCGCCCGACGCAAGTTGCACACGCCGTCGTCAGCCGTGTGACTGTGCATCGCCGACTTGGTGGTCGTGGTGGTGTCAGCAGCGTCTGCGCCGTCAGAAGTGATGGTGAAATGCTGCTGGAGCGCAGCTTGAGCTTTGCGCAGCACCGAGTCGATGTTGGGTATGGGCTGGAACTGCATCGCTGCTGCTGCTGTCGACGCAACTTGGCTGGACGCCGCGGTGGCAGCGGTGCGGTTCTTGGCCTTCGCAGCGCCGTCCACAGACGGAACTTTGCCCGCCATAAGACTGTTGAGCAGTTCAGAGCCGCCGAAAAGCTCCCCATCCGTCATATCCGCACTCGATGCGCTCTCCGGCTGCTGCTGTTCTGACTGCCCCTCGCTGCGAAACAGCGCCCGCGAGGCATCCGACACAATCAACCTCGATCGCGTCGCCAACCGCAGATCCAGCGCATATCGATCCTGAAAGCGCAGTCGGAACCATGTAGCGCTTTTGATCTCTACCTCGGGCACGTCCGGTTCCGACAGACACTTGTCCGCCAATGGCGCCATCTCGCGGACTAGCGCCAGCGTGTCCTGCAGCAGCTTGAAGAATCCTCTCCACACCATGCGTTCCGAGTGCGGTTGCACGGACGAGTGCATCGCTGCTGTGCGCGCTGCTACGTTGACGGTGCGTCTCAGCTCGAAGGCCATGGCGTTGTGCGGGTTGGCGGAGGCGTGCACGTCGTCGAACCATTTCGAGACTGCTTCGTCGTCCTTGCGAGCGGCAGCTGCGCCCGGCGGTGTTCCGTCGGTCACGCCAGCATCGGCGACAACGTGGCTGTCCAGACTCCCTACATCTGCAGTCGGAATCGATCCAAACTCGAGAATGTATCCCCCGCTCTGCGTCACGGGCATGTTGGTGTAGGGCTGCGTCTCCATCTTGGCGTCCTGCCAGCGCACGCGCACCAACAGCTTGCGCTCGCTCCCATCCACCTCCGCAATGCTTCCATACGAGAAAATCACCGTGTCAAAGTCGAATCGTCTCAACTCCACCAGCCCAGCCGGCTTCTTGCAGCTGATCCGCGAGCGCAAAGCACGCTGCTGCCATGCTCGGCTGGCGTTGAGCACCTCACGCGTGAGCTGCACCATACGCATCACGCGCTCCCACTGCGTGTAGAACGTCGGGATGCAGTTGTCGAGATCGCGCGTCGAGAGCGTCAGCAGCGACGTCTCGTTGTCGAAATCAATCCATGTCAGTGGCGATGTGGTATGCTTGTCCGAGGTGGGCGCAACGGACACGACCTCGTGCAATGCGCGGAAGCGGCGCGATTTCATGCGTAGCTTGATGCGCATCTGAACGCAGCACTTGTCGCTGTCGTCCCAGTTGCGGATGCGTAGAGAGACGTTGGGCTTGGTGAGATGCGACCTGGCCGGGCCGAGCAGATCGGTAGCGCGAAGGCACAGCGATGGTACAAGGGCAGCGACGCCCGTGTCTGCAGCTGCTGCTACTTGAGTGGCTTCATCCTCGAGTGCATCCGTGCCATGCTCGGGAACCGCAGCGGCACCGCCATTCTCTTCCTCGTCGAATAGACCGTCGTCGCGTGCATCGGTGGACGGAGGGCCGCTGCCAGCACTTTGCAATCGCTTCAGTCGCTTGGCCGGAGGAGACGACCGAGAAGTGTTGCTGCCGACGTGCAGATAGGGAATGCCTCGCATACGCAACTGCTGCTCGACGCGGAAGTAGGACACGAGAGCGATGCAGTACGAGTGGACGTCGCCAAGCTCTTCCATGGTCAAGTCTCTCTTGCCAAAGTTGGCGTCGGCCTCGCTGCCTTGCAGTCCGCCTGGTGCGTCTTTCCTCTTCTGCCCGGCTTCAGCAGCACCGAGCACTTCAACATCATCGTGACCACCGCTGCCGGCTTTCGACGCAGCGGCAATTTTGGCCCTGTCAAGCCATTCGATGGACTGGACGGTCAAGGTGGGTGCACCCGTAGCTTCCATCACTTGCACTATGTAGACCAAAGCAATCGTAGCGCCGGCCAGCTCCGATGGCTGCAGAGCCAAAAAGTACCCGGGAAAGCTGTTGCGAAGCGGGATGAAGAGTTGAGGAGCCGCTTCTGGTGAGGCGGATGTCGAAGGGCCAAACTTGACCAAGTCCTGGGCTCGTAGATTGAGCTTGCGGACGGCGCGAAGACCAAGGTAGGATGCCATGCGCTCCCATTCTTCAACGCGGGCAAACACCTCGAGCCTGTACAGCACGTCGAAGATGGCTTCCATCGACTCGTTGATGCGGTCGGATGCTTCGGTGAGACGAGCATTTGTGGGACGTGTGGTGAGAATTGAAGCTGTGAACGTTGCCGCTTGTTGAGCCGAGGAGGCAGAGGCCAAATCGGTCGTCGCGGCCTGCGTCGTCTCCGAGTCGAGCAACAAACGTCCGCTGACGGCATCGACGCTGAGGCGAAGAGGAGGCACGCCAGACGTAGAGCCCTGCTTGGCGTTTGCGCTGCGTGGACGACTGCTTCTGCGAAGCTCGATCTGGAGGAAGCTGAAGCTGGTCGCCTCGGTGGCGGTTGAGAACTCGTCGCCCTGTCGCTGCGCATGCTCCACGCAAAGGGTGCAGTCCTCGGGGCGAAGCAAACGAGAGACGGCGTGATCGCTGACGAGGATGCGACGCTGCAAGTTGCGCAGCAAGGCCGAAGTGTGTCGCTTGATGACCAAGCTGAGCAGAGACTCGACGTCGAGACTATGTGGAGATACGGCGAGGTTGGAAGTATCCGCGTCTGCAAGGATGCTTGCGTGAGCATCCCAGGTGACCTGCAGCCCTCTCCGCTTGACCGCGACGGGGCTCGTTCGCGCCTCTGTCTGACTGGTCGCATTGCTGTCGTCATCGAGCAACATGGCGAGCGTTTTGGAAGCGCCTGGGCGGTCGGGCAGATCAACGATGGTGATTTGGACGCTGCCTCCAGCCGCAGGGCTCTGTGCACGTTGAGATGCGCCAGCGGCTCCTTGGGCTTGGGTCCAGTAGTGGAGAGTGAGCCTTCTCGGGCGCTCTGCGGTTTCGACACGAAGGTTGGAGCCCCAATTGAGTCGGCAGAGCTCGTAGGCCTGGTGCTGGAGGATGTCCATCTGATAGTGCAAGGAGCGCTCTTGCAAGAATGCAAACAGCCTCGATAAGGGTGCATCTCGCTCGGCTGGTCCCTTGACCGTTGCTGACTCGTTCTGTTCTGCGATTTCTGCTGGTTGACCCGTCTCCTTTGAATCTGCTTCGTCTGTAGGCTTCTCATCCGCAACCTGTTTGCCTGTCGCGCTTTGGAGCGAGTCCGGCTTGGCGTCGTCGGCGGCATCGCTTTGCGCGCTTTGCGATCTCGGCGCGAGCTCTTGATCTCCCCAAACACGCAGACGTTCGCGATACGCCTTCTTGGGCTTGCGTGGGAAGGCACGAGTGCTCGACTCTGCGCACGAACCCGTTGCAGAGACGTCGAAGCTGAGATCGAGGAGCCACCATCGGTCATCTGTAGAGGACGCCGTATCATTGTCGGTGCCATCGACTGTTGAATCCTGACCTCCACTGCTGGCGGTGAGCTGAGCGCCAAACAGACCAGGGACATTGAAGTGAACCTTGCCGTCACGTATTGAGTAATTGGAAAGTGGAGCAGGGACAAGCTCGCGGCAGGCCATGCGGGTACGGAGCGCATCTTCGAGACGAGTGACGATGGAAAGCGCTTGTTGATCTGTGAAGGGCTTGGTTGCGACGGCCATGTCCTTGATGCTGGAGGGAAGCCTTCGATAGGTGCCAGTTTGGAGGACATCAATGGCGGTGGGGAGGTCTGCATTCCTCATGCGGGCATTGGGCAAGATCTTGCGGATGTCGGTGAGGCCGGCAAAGACGTCTTCGTGCTGCCATTGCTGTTCTGAGAGGAGGGCAATGATGTTTCTCGACTTTTGGAGGTCAGCGACGTCTTTGGACCAGCGCGAGAGGACGAGGAGCTTGACGAACTGTTTGCGAACGTCGAGGGCAGTGTTGAAGATCTTGGCACGTTTGGAGGAGGAAGGCAAGGATGGAAGCGTTTCTGCGAGGTTTTGGAGGGATTCATAGCCGTAGTTGGCGAGTCTCTCGACGAGAGCAGCGAGAGAGACGAGATCGGACTCTTCGAGGGGCAGTTCCTGCTCGAGCTGTGCCAGTGGAACTGTATCGATGGGGTCGAGCTGCTTTTGCTTGCCTTTCGCATCGGCAGCGACGACGGCACTGCTGCCATTTGCGTTTCCGTTGGCATGATGAGCATCGTGTGGTGGCTGATCCAGGTGGGAAGACGTGCCGTTGGGAGCTGAAGGAAGGCTTGGGGTGGCTGCTGGTGGGACGCCCATCATGAGCTTGTGAGGGGAGGATGCCAAGTGTTTGGACTTGTCGAGGGCGGCGGGTGAGAGTGCTGCAGACTGTGATGCTGCGTGGTAGTGGGCACCGTTGCCGTTTCCATGGCCGTTGGTGGCCATGATGGGCTTTGTTGGTGAGGAGGATGGAAGCCGAGAAGCGTGTAAACTGGGATGGCCGTTCTGGTTTACATGATGGTGCGAAGTGGAAGCGTTGACGCCATGCGAGGGTGATGGCATACGCTACTGCAAGCGGTGATGGATGGTGTTGGTGGTTGTAGCAACGATCACACAGACGGAGCTGAGGCAGACAGAGACAGTCGAGCGTAACAAGGCGTATTAGAGGGACTGTGCCGGGCTAGGCAGCGCTTGATTAGAGAGATGGCGGTGCTCCGTATGATGGAGCTTTTACAGGAGCGCCGACGATTGCGCGCGGATTCGGGATGGTTGCCGTTGTGAGTGATGCGAGCTCTCGTCGGGCGAAAGAATGACAATCGAAATGAGGTTTCGATGCACAGCAACCCAATGCGTGCAATCCAAAAATGAAGATGTCGTAAGTTCCACAGCGAAAGGCAGAACTGACAACCGAAGCGTGTCGTGTCGAGTCGGCTCGATTCGTGCGAAGGAAGGTGATGAGAGAGAGAGAGAGAGAGAGAAGTGGTCGGAAGAGAAGCAAAGGAGGTGATGATGGAAGCAGGGGAAGGATGCGATGCGATGCAGGAGCAAAAGCACAAAGCAGTCGTCCAAAAAGTCTTCCAACTCGATCGCAAAAGCAGCAACAGAAGCGGCAACTCAGCAGAGTCGAGAGTGTGTCTTGACAAAAAAAAAAAAAAAAAAAAGCAGTTGGAGTTCCAGTCTCTCGACAAAAAAAAAAAGGTAAAGACCGCTTTCTCTCTGCTGCTGGAATGCCCTCTCGCTTCTCTCTGCTTGCGTCGGGCGTACCGAGAAGCAAGCAACAAGGACTGAGATCCTGCATTCTGGGTTTATTTATTTATTTATTTATTTTATGTTTTTGCTCAATCCATTGATCCTTCTCTCTTTCGTCTACCACACCGAGGGTTGACGAGGTACTTTGCAACATGAGAGTTGGACATGGTCTTGCGTAGACTTGCCTCTAGAAGCCTCGAGCCTCTTCCGATGCAAGCGAGAAAGGAAGGTTGGTTGAGA
Source organism: Sporisorium sorghi (assembly GCA_023212695.1). NCBI lineage: Eukaryota > Fungi > Basidiomycota > Ustilaginomycetes > Ustilaginales > Ustilaginaceae > Sporisorium > Sporisorium sorghi. The sequence goes on along the minus strand of JALCCG010000120.1, from coordinate 51,140 downwards.
GGAACCTTGAATTGGTTGCAAGAACGTGCCTAAGCGTCCTCCACAAATCAGAGGTGGGCGGTCGGTCGGTCACCTTTGGTCTCCAGCGGTCTCGGTCCAAAGATGATCTGGCTACTCTTTAGCTCAGGTCAAGTACTGTCCGCCAACCTTGACCCTCTCGCCGTTTGGATGACTGATTCGAAGCCAAAGATGGTCGGTGCTGCCTTCTACAGTAATTTAAGCTGCGTTTGTCAACCGAGATGCTTTCTCCGAAGCGGTCATACCTCCTGCAAGCGAGTCGGAAGAGGTGAAAGCGGAGTCGCCGACGCGCTTTTCTAGAGCCGTGAGAATCCTATCGGGCATCCGAATTGTATCGGGGAGAAGACTCAACTTTTGTGATTCAGCCCACGCCAACGCACATGACTGCGCAACGCAACAACCTCAGGGCGCTCAGCCCAACACGCTGAATCGGCTGGGCTGTCAGACTGAGACCTTGATTCGAGACTCTTCTTGCTTCGGCTTCCTTGCCGACTCTCACCTCTTTCCTCGGCATCGCTTTTCGATTTCGACTCAGCAAGGCGCTGCAAGCAGTTAGAGCTCCAACTCGTGAGCTGACGTGGTTCGAGCCATGGACTACTTCAAATCGCTCAGCTCGGCCGCCTCGTCCGTGCTCTCTTCAGCACGATCAGGTCCGCTGCCCAACTTCACCATCGGCAGCGAGATCGGCGAGTATCGTCAGCAGACACTCTGGTCTCTCTATTCAGCCGTGAAGCGAGACGACAACACCCAGTGCACCGTGCTCGCCTTTGACCTCTCTCATCCTCACAATGCCAGCCGCGCCAACTTGCTACCTCTAGCCAAAAACGCTGCTAGGAAGCTGCGCACCACTCGTCATCCGGACGTGCTCAAGCTGCTCGACAGCGCCGAGACTGCTTCGTCCGTCTACATTGCCGTCGAAAAGGCGACGCCGCTCTACAAGGCTCTTGCACTCTCCGACGACAAGCGCGCCACCCCTCAGCGCCAGGATTGGATCGTATGGGGCCTCTCCTCCATCGTCAATGCCGTCAAGTTTCTCAACGTCGACGCTGCTTCCACACACGGCAACCTGCGCCCCGAGTCCATCTTCATCAGCGCGTCCGGCGAATGGAAGCTCGGCGGCTTCGAGATCCTCACCCCGAACGCCGAGTCTCCGCACGGCCTTCTCTTCAGTCAAGGTTCCTTGATACCCGACGGCAATCGATATGCGCCGCCAGAGGTCAAGCAGAATGGCTGGAATGTTTTGAGCAACATGGACTCGACCTTATTCGACAGCTATTCGCTCGCCCTCGTCGCCATCGAGGCATTCAACGGCCCTCTGCCACCTCAGACAGGCACCGCCGCCGCACCGCCAAGAGGTCATGTGCCACAGGCGCTCTACTCAGCGCTGCAACGCATGCTCGTGCCCAACGCAAAGACGCGAAGCAGCGTCGCGAAAGTGTGGGAAGCGGGTGAGGCGGAAGGCGGCTTCTTCAAGGAGAGCACACTTGTCAAGGTAGCAAGAGGTCTTGACGGCTTCCTCCTGGCCACCGAAAACGAAAAGGCTTCCATCGTCAAGCTGCTCCAGGAGAAGCCCGACTCGTTCACCCCCGACTTTCTCATGTACAAGGTGCTGCCAGCACTCGTCGCCGCTCTCGCTGCTGTTCCGCCACCAGGCACCCTCCCCTCGGCCAGCACCCAGCCTTCCCTCTTGCTTCCACTTGTCCTCCGTCTCGGCCAACCGCTGCCCAAGGACGAATGGAACGCCAACGTGGTGCCACCTCTACTCAAAGCGTTTGCATCGCCAGATCGATCCACGAGAATGGCTCTGCTCGAAAACTTGTCGCTCTACGCAGAGCGCATGGACAATCGTGTCGTCGTCGACAAGCTCTGGCCCAACCTCATCACCGGCTTCAACGACTCAGTGCCCGTCATCCGAGAAGCGACGCTCAAAGCCATTCTTCCCCTCGCGCCCAAACTCTCGGACCGCATCCTCAACAATGACCTGCTGCGAGTCCTCGCACGCACGCAGGTCGATCCTGAACCCGGTATCCGCACCAATACCACCATCTTGCTTGGTCGACTTGTGCCTCATCTCTCGGTGTCGACGCGCAAAAAGGTGCTCATCCCCGCCTTTTCCCGAAGTCTCAAGGATCAATTTGTACATGCCCGTGTCGCTGGACTCATGGCATTGATGGCGACCGGCGACTCGTTCGACCACGAGGACTGCGCTCGACACGTGCTGCCTGCGGTGACGCCGTGCATGGTGGACAAGGAGAAGCTCGTCCGCGATCAAGCTGACAAAGCGGTCAAGATGTTTTTCGAAAAGGTCGAGTCCGGAAGAGTCGGCATGCCTGATACCGTGCTCACCCCGGAGCAGCTCAACGGTTCGACGTCGTTCAGCGGAACAGGCGCCTCGGCCGATGCAGCAGCCAACGGTGCTGGATATGCAACTGCAATGGCGGCATCGGCGGGCAGTGCAGCGACCGCCTTGGCAGGCTGGGCCATGTCTTCGGCGCTGTCTTCGCTTTCCAATTCGGCGTCAGCACCATCCGTGCCCGACGGCAAGCCGCTTTCTTCCGCTGCAGAACTGCAATCGCAGATGGATGGACGCGGCACTCCAAGCAACTCGGCGGGCTCTCCCGCAACGACTCCAGGATCGCAAGCTCCGCCGCCCTCGTCTGGATTGGCTAGCCTTCGTCTCGGTTCCGGTCCTGCGTCTGCAAGCGACGCTGCTGAATCGTCGACGAGCTGGGCAAGCGGAGGAGCAGCAGCAGCAAAGTCGCCGCTCGACTACGACCTGGACGATGACGCGCCATCCGCATCTACTGCATCGGCCTTCCAGATGCAGCAGACGGATGCGGATCTGATGGACGTCCACGACGACAGCGCCGACTGGTCCAGCTTCGAGGTCGGGCAGCCCAAGAAGAAGCCGCCCATTGTGGGTCGTACCAAGATGGCCAAAGCCAAGCTCGGTCCTAGGCGCACTGCCAGTAACAATGCTGCCACTGCAGCAGCAGCAGCGGCGGCGGCGGCAAGAGCAGCGGCGGTGGTGCCGCCAGTGCAGGCAGATCCGGCCCAAGCCATCAGTCGGAGCAGTCTCAAAGTCGTCGCTGCTCCGGTCGAGGAAGCCTGGGGCGAGGATGGATGGGATGCCGGTGAAGAAGCAGCTGAACAAACGCCAGCAGCAGAGCAAATGTCGGCGTCCCACTCGGCGACGTCGTCACTCAAGGATGACATGGCGACATCGCAGGAGCTCACAGCACAAGCGTTCGAAGCACCGGTACCCAAAGCTATGGCTGCGGATCCGAATTCGGGGAGTGCTACGCCTGTCGATGAAACGTGGGCGTCGTTTGACGATAATGCCGAGGAGGACGAGGATGAGAAGCGAAGTAGGAGCGCTTCTCCAGCAGCTGCGGCGGCGGCAGCGCCGATGTCGAAAGAAGAGAGGAAAGCGGAACTGGAGAGGAAGCGGAACGAGAGGAGGTTGAGGCTGGAACAGCTCAAGAAGGAGAAGGAGGAGGCTAGGTTGCGTGCGCTGTGAAGCTGGGTCTACGAGCTCATCCTCGCTGAAGATGCAGATGCGGAATGTCGAGTTCGTTCACGCATCACTTGCTTGTATGTGGCTCAAAGCGGTCTGGAATTGACGTGTGGTGGGTGAATCGACTGTGTACGAGCATGACTTTGAGCGTGGTATTGGGATGCTACGATGCGGTAACGTCGGCCTGTTTCGCCTGCTGCGCCTGCGCCTTGGCAAACCGCACCTGCGCAGCCTGTTTCCCACTCGGCCCGCCGTGCCCCACGCCGTACGGGCTCTCCGTATACCCTTCACCTTCTCCCTCCCCCCTCTCCCTCCCCCTCACCCCGCCCCGCCACATCCTCCAAGAACTTCTGCTCCCTCGCCCGCCTTCTGAACGCCAACCACCTCTGCCTCCCCTCCTGGCTCCTTGCCTGCTCCCTCGCCTCACTCAGACTCCGCGCTGCGTCCAGATGCTGCCTATCCGCGCGCTCTACCGCCTTTGCGCTCTGCAGACTCAACCGCGAATACTGCAATCCGGCGAGCAACCAGGTGAGCACGAACAGCGAGCTGATGAACACGCCGTTCGAGGCGTACTGCCCGTTGCCGCCCTGCCGCCCTGCCTTGCCCCCGCTTGCACCGGAGAAGTGGGAAGAGTAAAAGTCGCCGTGCTGCCAGCCGAACCTATCGTGCCCGACGCCCGCGTACGAGGCATCATAGCGCCGTGTATACCTGCGATCTTGAAATCCGCGCCACGGATCACTGCCCGCGAGTGAAGAAGAGGCAGAAGAGCCCCACCCGACGCCAGCCCGGTCGTACATCCGCTTCCGCCCCACATCCTTGAGCAGGTTGTACGCCGCAATGACCGATTTGAACTCCTCCGCAGCCTGCGTCTTGGTTTTTGTGGGAGTAGGGGCGAAGCGGTCCGGATGCAAAGTGCGCACCAGGTCGTAGTACCGCGCTTTGATCTGCGCAGGTGTCACTTGGCGGTCAGAGAAGTGGAAGATGTCGTACGGCGTGGGATTGCGGAGGTGCGTCGGGAACGACAGGTCCGGCCGCGACGACGACGACGATGACGACGACGACGAGGAGGGGGAGGAGCTGCCCGACGGTGGTGTGGATGATGACGTGCGTATACGTGCGTGCGGTGTTGCTGTGGACGAATAGGCTCGCCGTGATTCCGTGCTGCTGCGGAGAAGGAGAAGTGGTGGTTGCGATGGAAGCAGCCAGCTCGGCGGAAGGCTCACTTGCTCCGCCGACGGACGCTCGAATGCACGTCTTATCCACGAAGCCGATCCCGCGGCACCCAGCCTCGGTGCGCGGCTGGACGTCGAAGCAGCAGCAGCGACGATGCTCCGCGAACAGCTACTTGCTGCTGTCGAGACCGACATTGTTATCACAGTCCCTGCGATGCCGTCGAGTGCATCTGTCGGTGTTAGTCTTGATGTGCGGTCCAGTCGTGACTGGTGGTCGTCCTACGTTAAGTGGCTCTAGACGCAATCGAAGTTGCAGATACCGCTACTCGAATGAGACGCTTCGGCACATGCTTCTATGTGGATCAGCGCTGATAACCGTCCACCTTGACCTCTCAAATATGTGTTGGTTGAGGATAGTGTTGGAAGATGGTATGAAAGCAGGAAAGCTCTATCACTCCACACAAGCACAGCTGCACGCTTATGCCACTCCCGGCGACTTTTTTTTTTTGTCTCCGCGGCCACTTTCCCCTCGAATCTTAACATTTTTTTCATCTCGGAGCCTTTTTTTCTCTCGCGGTTCTCGACTTCTACGGCACCTCTTCACAGTGGCATCGCTCAACGACCACACCCACCAACAGCAGCCGAGAGATTGCACGAACAAAGCATGAGAACACTTGGCTCCTGTGAACGTGATACATATACTTTTGCGGAGGCTGCTGAACAAGAAGCAGGAGCCTTTTTTGGGGGGAAAACGAGAAACAGGAATGAGGTAAGGGAGGCAGCACCATCTCTACACCTTTTGCCCGAGCGCCTGGAACTGTTGCGCACGTCCACGGCCACGTCCACGACCACGCGCTGCCGAGCCGCCTCTCCTCTCCCTCCTGCCGCCCGCCTGGCCACCCTCGCGGTCGCCGCGCTCGCCACCAGCACCGCTCCTCTGCTCCTTGCCCTCGCCCAGCTTGGCATCCAGCAAACGCTCGTTCTGCTCGAGCATCGAGTTGGCCTTCTCCGCCAACGTCGCCGCCAGCTGCTGCACCTTGGTCAACTCGAGGCGGTGGAACGAAATCACGTTCGCCGAAGGATCGAGCGACGCCGCCAGCTCGTCGTTGTAGATCATCTTGCTCACCATCGCCTTGACCACCTTCTCCTCGACGTCAAACGTCGCCGCGAGGTGCGAGAGCGACACCGACTCGTAGTAGGCCGAGTATGAGAAGAGATAGGTGCGCAGACCCACCTCCTGGATGCGCTTGGCCAGCATCGCCTTGACGTCGTCCGAGCCAGGCATGAGCTTCCAGATCTTGATATCGGCGATGAGCTCGATGCACGCCTTGCAGTCGCCGTTCTGCAGCGCCTTGCACGCCTGCATGATGTGGTCGCGCGTGTTCTCGGGCGGTCCGGAAAACACCTGGCGGTCCGTGTAGTCGAGCATGCGACGGAAAGGTCGCGAGATGACACGCTTGCGCAGCTCCGGATCGTTGCCCGCCAGCGCCATGTTGGGCACCTCGAGCAGCATCGACGAAATCAAGTAGATGCACTCGAGCAGCTCGAGGTTGATGTGCATGTGGAACGGCAGCTGACGCTGACGCTCGAGCTTCTCCTGCTCCGGCGTGATGGTGCTAAACTGGTTCTGCTTCTGCACGCCCTGCGCCAGCAGCTCCTTGACACGGCCAGTCGCGAAAATCTCCTGGAGCGCCACCTGCGACTCCTTGATAAGGCCGTTGCGGAAGGCGCAGATGCCGATCTGCACCACGACACGGTTGTACAGAATCTGCGTGGCTACGTCGGCGAGCTGGATCGAGTCCTGGAGGTGCGACATGAGGAACATGTCGCGCGCCACGTGGTAGTTGGCGTGAAGTGCGTGGAAGTAAATGTGGCAGAGCACGGCGCGCGTTCGTGGACGCTCGGCCTGCACACCGCGAGCCTGGTAGAGGTAGGTGCACAGAGCACGCACAAGCACAGCGGGCCCATCCTGCTCGGCAACACGCGCAGCCGAGGGGAAGAGCTTGGACTGGAACGACTTGGCGGTCTCGCCGAGCGTCGACTCGAGCGCCTTGATGATAACGTCCTGCTTTGCGTAGACGTGGTCGAGGCGGCGCATGGTGCAACGCGAGAGCGCCTCGGTCTCGGACTGGCTCTCAAAGTAGGCCTGGGCGAGCACGATGGTCTCGTAGAGCTTCTTCTCGTCGCAGAGTCGGTCGACGTATTCGGTGGTGTGCGGGTCGATGTTCTGCAAGCTCTTGGTGAATTCGTCATCGAGACGGTCGACAAAGCTGATGATGCTGCCTCGCACGGCGACGATGTCCTTCTCGCCGTTCTGGCCGGGGAGACGCTCGACCTCGTCGTCGTAGTCCTCGGTCTCTTCGCGCACGACGTAGCCGCGGTTCTTGCTGAGCAGCGCAAGGATCTCGTTGATCTCCTTGCGGGCCGAGTCCCACATCTCGACGGGCATGTAGGCGGTGGCCGAGGCGTTGTAGTCGAAGCGGGCGGCGACGAGGGCGAGGATGACGCGGATCTTTTTGTAAGGAGAGTCGGCGACGCCCGAGAGGTCGTGGAGCTTGCGGATCTGCTCGTTCTTGTCGGTGCTCTTCTTACCACGAGCCTCCATGATGGCAGCGAGGCTCTTGAAGAGACCTTCGGAGGTGAAAATCTCGGTGCGGCCACCGCGGCCGACAGTCTGGAAGTCGTCGTTGGCCTCAGGGTCGAGGGCAGCGGCGAGACGCTCCTTCTTGCCCTTGGAGATGGCGGTCTCTGCATCGGCGGGGGCAGCGGCAGCGGAGGTGGCGGCCTCGGCAGCAGCCTCGAAGCCCTCGGGGTCGGCACGGTACCTGGCGATGGTCTCGTCGTTCTCTTTGATGACTTTTTTGAGCTTTTGCTTCATGCCGTTCATGGCCTTGGCGACGGGAGCCTTCATTTTCTTCTTGGCATCTTTTTCCTTGGCGGCGGACTCGTTGAGGAACTGGTCGAGCTGGGAGATGGCCTTGTAGAAGAAGGCGGGGATCTGCTCGTTCAAGGTGCGCTGGCGCTCGATGGAACGCATGAGGTTGTCAAAGTCCTTGTTGATCGAGGTCCAGTCGCTCGACTTTTGGGCGGACTCGATGTGGTTGACGATGGTCTGCATGTCGTCGATACGCTTGTCCTTGGCGGACTTGACGACCTTCTTCACCTCCTCCTCCGAGTCGCTGTCGTCGCTGTCGGCAGCGCCCTTCATGAAACGAGAGGTGGGCGCCTTTTTGCCGTCGTTGCGTGGCTCGTCGTCGTCGTCGTCATCGTCCGAGTCGAGAGACTCTTCGTCCGAGTCATCGTCGTCCGAGTCCGAGTCCGAGTCGCTGCCCTTCAAGAAGCGCGAACGACTGGCGGCGGGCTGAGTGGTCTTTGGCTGCTCATCTCCCGACTCGAGCTCAGAAAGCTCCTCCTCCGAGGAAGAGATGTCGGATTCAGAGTCGGAATCACCGACCTTGCGGAAGAAGCCAGACATGTTGTTTCGCTGATTGAAATGGGCAGAGAAGCGATGTCGATGCTTTCTCTGCGATTGGTGGAGCTGAAGCTGGTGTCGCTGATGCTGTTGCTGCTGGTGCGGCTGAATTGGGGTAGGTTGATGAAGAAGCTGTGAGGAAAAGGAAGGTGTAAAAGGTACCGCTTTTCCGTCGACAGTAAGGTGTCCAGGAAGTGATGCGCTCCGGGGGGTGATCAGAAGCCAGGACTTGCAAGGAGAGGATGAGAGAGGGTGATGGAGGATGGAAGATTGATGGCCAAGCGTGATGGCGAAGACAGGCTGGATAGCTTCACTGAGCAGCAACAAATTTTAGCGCAGCAGAAGCGCAGCAGAAGCGCAGAACAGCTCAAAAGGAGAACTCGACTCGCTCACTCGACCCTTCTTCACCTTGGCTTGCTCTGTCTGTCTGTCTCGCGCTCTTTTTCTTCTTGAATTTGCTCTTCTTCTTCTTCAGCTTCTTCTCACAAAGTGCAAGTCGCGCTCAAAGGTTGGTTTCAGAAATTTTGTATTCGAGCGCTTCGATTTGGAAAGCAAGGAATACAGATTTTCGTGTCTGGCGTGAAGTCGCCTGGCTCTTTTGATTGGCGCCGCAGCTGGCAACGCGACATGCTGCCTGCTATCGCTCACAAAGGGACCTCTCTTCTCCTAGCAATCCACCATCACAACCATACTCAACACCATGCCGGCATTGCCGATTTGGCTTGCTTGCTGAGCTGCAGAGAAGCCAGAACACTGAAGAGGCCAGATGTGAGGCACCATGAGCTACCTGATGGCGACGGTCTAAGCAGGCAGCAATTTTCGACTTGTTAGAGCGACACAACCACCAAACTTTCTTGAATAATCGTCCTTTTTTTATCGCCCGATAGAATTTCAACGCCCTCTCTCGCGGAACCGATCGGTTCTGGCTGCAGAGAGAGAGAGCAGAGACGCTGACGGGTGAGGTGGCGAAAATTGAGGCGCAAGAAGAAAAGCAGAGCTTTGAAGCTTGGACGTGCGCTTCGTCGCAGCGCTTTGAGAGAACTCGAGCCAACTGGGCCGAGAAATTGCTGCTTTTCCATCGCTGTTTGCTGCTGCTGCTGTGAAGCGATTCGAGATCATCATCGTCGCCGTCGTCGTTGACAGCGTCACTTGCTATTCTTCTCCACACCCTCCTCCATCCTCATCACACGAAACACACTTTCAGCAGTCATGGCCGCCCGATTCACCCCCCGTCTCTTCCAGGTAGGTATCTCATCTAACTGCTGCTGCATTCAACATCGACATTCGACCAAACAACGTCTTTAGGCGTTCCATCACGGTTCCACTGCATATCGATACATAGCTCTCGCACACAGTCATGCTGGAATCAACTGCATGTCGGCGATGCTGTTGACCTCGAACTTCATAGCATCGTCGACTTGCACGAGCCAGATGAACGCAGCAACTATCGACACTTGCCATACACCCGCAACAACATTCACTGACCTTCACCACACTTTCGCCGTTCCTTGTCCCAACGTGCTTCCATGCCAACCTCTACTGCTGCGTACCACTACATCGGCGTCGCATCGCACACTTTCGCACCGCTTCAAACAGCAGGCTACCCGAGGTTACGCCTCGCAGGCTGCCGTCCGAGCTCCCCGTCAGCTCGATGGCCTTGCCGGTATGTTTATCAGCTCTACAGCTCGGTTCACCCTACGATACATCTCGCTGACTGTATAGCTTTCTATTGTCGACCCTCGCACACGCTCCAACGTCCCGACATCTAATCTTCACCCGACACATTGACACTTGCGCATCTTGCACCACCTCACAGGCAAGTACGCTTCCTCCGCGTACGTTGCTGCCCTCTCCAAGGACAGCAAGACCCTCGAGAAGGTCGAGGCCGACCTCAAGGCCGTTCAGGCTGCTCTCACCGGTGCCGAGGGTGCCAAGCTGCAGACCTTCATCTCCAACCCCACCCTCAGCGGTGCCGACCGCACCAAGGGCCTCGAGCAGCTCCTCTCCACCGGCAAGGGCAAGGCTGACCCCATCACTCAGTAAGTTCGAATGCACATAGCAGGGATCGCAGCAGCATGGAAGTGCATAACAGCAGCAACGCAAAGGCAGGACACCTTCGAACAGACATCGGCACTCAGAGGAGGGAAAATGACCAGGAGCATCCCAACCCATGGACAGAGTCCAGAATCGTACCATGGATGGCCAAAAGTTGGGGATTGTATGGCTCCCACCCACGACCAAAGCAACGCCTGCGCTCGGAAGCTTTGAGATCAGCTTACGGCTCTGCGTCCTTGCCCCTTAAGGTATCACGCAGGAAGGTTTGGATGTCGACTTGGCGCCAAGCTCTAAGCTCGTCGGATCATTCCCCGCACATTGGTGGAACCTGGACAAAGCTGCTGCCTGTGATGCGAAGAGCAGCCCTCCATGCTGCTGCCTGCCACCACACTTTAACGAAAGAAAGTCTCAAACTGACCATTCCTTACCCGCTTCCCATTCGCACAGCAACCTCTTCACCGTGCTCGCCGAGAACGGCCGTCTCGCCGAGACCGAAAAGGTGATCGAGGGCTTCCAAGACCTCATGACCGCATACCGTGGTGAGGTCGAGGTGACCGTCACCTCTGCCACTCCTCTGGACAAGTCGCTGGTCTCGCGCATCGAGTCGGCGCTCAAGGGCTCGCAGATCGCCGCCAAGGGCAACGGCAAGACGCTCAAGATTGTGCAGAAGGTCAACCCGGCCATCCAGGGTGGACTTGTTGTCGACTTTGCCGGCAACACGGTCGATCTGTCTGTTGCAAGCAAGGTCAACAAGCTCAACGCCTTGCTCGAGCAGGGCATTTGAGCGGTTTGGCCGCTTGAAGCAGCGCCGTTCCATACGCTTGCCGGTGGTACGACGCGTGTAAAAGAAGAAGCTTGAATCTTGTTTTAGAATCCTCGATGATGGTGTGTCGAGCGTACAAGGCAGAGTGTGAGTAGAGCGGGCAGAGAGAGGACAGTGGGGACCGCTAGGGCTGTTCCAGCGTGATGATCGGAGCGGTGTCAATTGAAAGGTCCAGATGTCGACACAGTGCGTCTTGGTGAAGAGGAGCTGAACTGAAGCACCTGATTCCTAAAGTTCTCGCCCTTAGGATCCGAGTCGCTCCACGAGAAGACGTGCTTGTCATTGTACTTCTTTTCGAGGTAGAGCAGGATGGCCATGCTCTCCATGACCGCAAAGCCATCGGGCGAAGTTGCGGTGTTGTTCGGGTCCAAGATGGTCGGGATCCTGCCGTTGGGGTTCATCTTGAGGAACCACTCTTCCTTCTGCTCGTTCTTGCCCATGTTGATCGCATGGGTTTCGTACTCAAACGACGGGTTGAGCGCCTTGATCTCCTCGAGCATGATCGAGACCTTCTGGCCGTTGGGCGTGCCTGCGGTGTAGAGCTGGACGGGCTTCATGTTGGCAGTGATGCTGGATGAGGTGAAAGTTCGAAGTGGGGCTAGACGGGTGGTTCGCAGAGATGGAGCGATGCGAGCGAGTAGTGCGGCCATTGATGTTTCAAGAAAGAGAAGTGCAAGCAAGAGGCGGCCAAGCTTATTATATATGGCCGACCACCAAGGATCAACACACACCACAGACTTTGTTCACAGTCAGCTTCGTCTCGATGACGGCGTTAACCTTCGATTCTGCTACAGAAGACAGAATTTTCCCGTTTGCGAACCCAGCGTCAAAGAGCGTCCTCCAGGCCGAGCCCTGAGGGAGATCTTGTCAGCGAACCTGTCGAGCAGCATCATGGCTTAAACGCCGAAGCCGCGGCGTTGGCCAAAACGCAAGTGGAGGCGGAAATACGGAAAAAAAAAAATAAAAATGGTCACACAGCGCGGCGAGTGCGGATTCTTGCAGATGGTGCACAGTTTGGCATACAGTAAATTTAGCTGGATCGGGCACTGACACGCTGCGAGCTCGTCGGGGGTTAGCAGTAGGGCTGGGCAGAGAGCAGCCAGCTTGGGGCGCTGAGAAGCTGGGCGATTCGGGACACGTTGTTGCTCAAAGTGAAAGACGTAAGATCGACGCTGGCGTCGCATGATCATGAAGCTTCCGCTCGATACGATAGCAGCAAGCAACAGGTGCACGATCTGCGTGCAGACCATCGCAGACGTTCAAACGGGTCGTAGGCAGACCAAGAGCAAGACGCGAGAATCTCGCAGAGATTGCAACAGCAGCAACAAGAGGAAGAGGAGCCGACGTTGAGTTCGGCCCAACGGAGCAGGCAGGAATGGCGCGTGAGTCCAGATTCGCAGGCGTTTTCCCCCGCAGGAGGTCACCACGGACCACACCACGTTTGACAGACACCATCAACGTCTTCGCTCCTCTTTCATCTTTACCAGTCAATACCCCATCACATTCATTCCATCACAGTCTCGCTATCGCCGACTCTTTTTTTTCACAATGACTCCCTCCCCACCTTGGCCAACATCGTGGTGGCGGCTGATCCGCTTCGTGGCGCGCGAAGACGGGCAGACGTACTTCGGGCAACCCGTCGACGATGCGCTGGATATCGGTGTCGCCTATGCCAACGGCGGTGCGCCGATCCGGGCGAACGTGCTGTACACGCACCCACTTTCCGGCAGCGCCCCCACTCTCTGGGGTGATCCGAACAGTCTCGACGCTGCTGTCGCCTTTGCTGCCGTCCGAAGTCCCCGCGATTCGCGGGCTGGGGGCCAACTTTGTGCAGCCTGATCAAAACGCCTTTGACGCGGTGCGCAAGCGGCCCGTGCTGCCGATTGTGTTCTACAAGCCGGCCACTGCGCTCTCAGGACCGGGTCAGGACATTGTCATCCCTCCCTGTGCGGACGAGGAGGCGGACTACGAGGTCGAGCTCGTCGTCGTGCTCGGGCGCACTATCAAGGACGCCACCCCCCAGGAGGCCATGGACGCAGTGCTGGGCTACACGCTGTCGAACGACGTCTCCGCCCGCACACGCATGTTCGCCGTACCGCAATGGGGACTCGGCAAGTCGTTCGACGGATGGCTCCCCATCGGCCCCTGCCTCGTCTCCGCCTCCAACCCCCGCGGCATCCAAGATCCGGACAGCGTACATCTCACGACCAAGCTCAACAACAGCACCATGCAGGACGGAAATACGAGCGATATGCTCTGGAAGACCGCAGAGACCCTCGTGGAGCTGAGTAGGGGCACGACGCTCGAGGCAGGCAGTCTGGTGAGCATGGGCACCCCCCCCCCCCCCCCCGGCGAGGGCCTCAAGAGGTCGCCCAAGGTGTGGTTGAAGGATGGCGATACGGTGCATTTGTGGGGCAGCGGTGGGCTGGGTAGTTTGATCAATGGCGTCAGGGCGCAGGGCAGGGGTGACGAGCGGCCGGTGCCGGTGTTCAAGGCTAAGCTGTAGATGGGATGTCAATAAAGAGCGTTTCTACGTTCGTGTCTTTGAGATGAGGATCGCGCCAAAAAAAGCCGACGCAAAAATGAGGCTCAGAAAAGCACTCAGAAATCTCCTCCTCTCCCCTCAGCATCACCTTCTCACACAAACACTGATCGCCTTCACGTCATGATTATCATTACACTTCTTCACCTTCATCCCTACGCATCAGGCTGAGACCCTAAACTCCCCGACCTGCTCCTCGCCAACGTCGACGCCGCCCCCACCGTCGAAGAACTCTTCCACGAGCTCGGCGGCCCATTGCCGCTGCCCCTCATACTCGAGCCCGTCCTATGCGACGACGCCAGCCTTGTCGACAGCGGCGTCCTGGTCGACGACGTCGTATCCGCATAATGCGTCATCGTACTTTGCGTGACTCTGGGCGCAGCGACCGTCGATGGTGTCGTCGAGCGTGGCAGCGTCGACCCCGAGCGAACTTTGGCCAGTGAGCCATACGACGCCGAGTGCGTCATACCCGACGTGCTGCTGCGCCGTTTTGCAGTTGCGGAAGAGTTGAGCGCGGCTTGGGCGGCGGCGTAGCGCGCGACGTGAGGCAGCGTGCTCGCCGGGTCGTGGTCCATAAACTCATGTGGTGGGAGCGGGGAAGATCCTCCGCGGCTCGAGCCGCGCGCGTGCAGACCGCTGGGCGTCTGCGAACGTGGTAGGCCGAGACTGGGCATGGGCGGTGTGCCGCGTTCCGACATCCTCGAGCTGGGCCTTTGCACGCGAGAGGGCACGGGGATGGACGAGCCGATGGTCCGATCGCCGTCCATGCTGGCGCGAGGCGCGCGTGGAGTGGAGACGGGCATGGGAATCGAGTTGAAGCCGCTGGCGCTGGGCGAGCCCAATGTCGCCATGCGCGAACTCGGGCGTGGGATGGCACTCTCGTCCCCCGGTCCCACGACCCGCGAGAGATCTTTGGCCGAGTTAATACGTGTCTCGAGCGCCTTCATCTTGGAAATCATCTCTGCCATCATGCGTTTCGAGCCAGCTGCGCCGTTGGCAGGCATGGCGGAGCGAGGAGTCGAGGGAACACCGCCGCCCATGCGTGCTGCCGCGCGAGCAGAGGCGCGCAGCTGTGCTCGGGCAGAAGGCGAAGACGTGAGACCATGCGCGTGGCTGCTGCTCGAGTGGCCGTGATGCGAAGGTGTGCCTGAGAGTGTATCCCTTCGAGAAAGCGTCGAGGCTCGTGTGGATGCAGCAGCTGTAGAGGCTGTGCGATCAGCCGGGCTCGAGTCCTGCACGGCGGCAAGGTTGGAGGCCTCGGCGGCTCGGACGTCGCGGCTGAGTCTGCGATTGTGGCCCATCGCACCGAGACGGCGTGAGATGGGCACGCGGTTGATGCTGGGCGAACCAAGTGCCTGCCTGGACGAGGGTCGTTCTGATGCTGCTGCTGACGATGTTGATGCGACACTCAGCTTGCGTGGTGAGCTGTCGAAGCTCTGATCGGAGCGAGGAACGTGTGCGTCGTCAAAGGTGGAGCTTGCTAGTGTCTCTGCGCGAGAGACGGCCCTGCTGCGGGTGACGACATCGCGGAGGACGGTCATCTCTTCGGTCATTTCGCGGAGTTCGTCCTTGAGACGCTGATTCTCTTCCTCAAGACGAGTCTTTTCGATGAGCTCCTCCTCTAGCAATGCGGTCTTTTCGATGGTCTTGTTGTATCTGCCCTCCATGTCGGCGAGGGAGGAGGCAATCATACGTTCCGCATTCTCAAGCTCGTCGTTGGTGAGCTCGGTGTCACGCAACTTTGCCTTGTAGACGTCGACGGATTCGCGTAGGATAGCCAGCTCTTTCTGCAAGTTGGTCAGCGTCGAGTTGTGTTCGGAGAGCGCGCGCGAGTACTTGCTCTTCCAATCGTCGAGATCACCGGTGAGCTGTTCGTTGCGTCGTTTCAGGTCTGAGATGGTCTTGTTGGAGGTGGAGAGCTCCTTTTCCATCTCCATTTCGAGCTCCTTGCTGCTCTCCATAAAGTCTTGCAAGCTGGATTCGGTTTCGCGGAGTGCATCTTGCATGTCGGCGACTTTGGATTTCCAGTGTTTGATCTCCTTCTCCGGAGAGTCGAAGCGGCTGTCGATGTGGTTATTCAAGTCGTCTGGTCAGCATATGTCATGTATCGGGCGAGCTGTTGGGTGGTGAGAGGCCGGTCACTTACAGGTCTGCGCCATCTTCGCTCATGTTGACGGATGTTGGAGCGCGTGCTCCTTGCCCGTTGAGGCTGATGCTGCTGCGCCGATCCAGAGTCGGGTTCGCGAGGAGAGTTCTTGATGGTGGTGGTGGTTGCGAGGCAAGGACGATGAAGAGTGTCTGCTCAGTCGCTGTCTCATTTCACTCAGAGAGTGGAGCAACAGGGTGAATCGGGAAAAGGTCCGATTGAGCTAAACTGACTGCAGCGTGCATTTTTTTTTTTGCAGAGAAAAAAGAGCTCAACGAGATTCGCTCGTGAGACCAACACTTTGAGCCTCTGGCTTTCAGCATTCGGAAAGACCGCTTTGAGCGCCGCCATATAGGACTTGCATTCTTGTACTTGCAACCATCGGATCATCCAGTCGATAAGCTCAGGATCACTCAGAAGTAAACAGCTCGCGCACAGGGAGCTCAGCGAAAGAAACACCTTCGGAAAGCAGCCGAACCGAAAGCTGCGTTCGTCACAGTGCGAGAAGCGCTCCTCTTCATAAGCCAATCAGGCTTCGAGACAAGGTCGTGCGGATTGGCACCATCGAACCGCAAAGAGGGAGAGAGCAAGACAGAAGCAACACGCGCGCAAAGGTGACACGCGTGTCTGTGTTGCTTTCAAGAGAAGGCGTAAACAAAGCTCAGCAGGAGCACGCGCCAAAAAAAAAAAAAAAGGATGTGAGATCTGGTCAGGCAACAAATTTGCACAAAAATCGGTGTGTTGCTTTCCGGGAGCGCGTCTAGCAGAGAGAAAGCTTGTTTTGAGGCAGAGAAGAGAGAGAGCAACACTTCCTTTGAGCGCACTTCAAGGCACGAGACCCAGAGAGACATGCGGAGGGAAAAAACTGCACAGCAGATCACTTTGTCGAGCCTGTGCTGCAGCGAGCATCGAAGCAGCAATTCGCACGCGATCAATCAGCTAACTTACACACGCAAAAGTCACACACACTCGTTCAAAGTCGATTCGACTCGGATCGGCTCTGCTCAGCTTTCGCGTCTGTCACCATCATCAGCATCTCCGCCACCATCCTCAAGAAACCCATCACGCTCGTTCAAGGCGTCCTTCCATACCAGCCAAACCTGTTCGGCGGCCACGAACTTCAGCTCTCCCGCCCACACTTCATCACTTCAAACGCGGGTCCCCTAAATTCACGAAGCCGTTGATCGTACGAACATCTTCATTCAAGTCGTCCCGGTCCATACTCTCTTTCCTACGTATACGACGCCGCTCTGCGCCTTCGACTAGGAATCGAACCACCCCGGACGCACAGCTGGACTAGCTACTTTCCTACCACCTCGGCCCGCGGTCTCACAACTCGCTGTCCTCTCCAACCATGAGCATGGACATGATGGCCGGCGCCGCCCCGGCAGAGGTCGACTTCACCAAAATGTCAATAGAGGAACGTCTCTCGTCCAAACTCTGGAAAGCGCGCGTCTCCGCATACGAAGACCTCTCCAAAGCTTTCCCCAAAACTTCCTCCGAGAACGACCCCATCTTCCGCCAATATACCCGCAATCCCGACGTCTTGAAATCCATCGTCGTCGATACCAACGCCGTTGCACAGGAAAAGGGCGTCGATGCCGTCCGCGCCTTTGTCGAGTTCGGCGGTCAGCCAGCCGGCAAGACAAGAGAGTTTGTCGTGCCCGCCCTCATCGAAAAGTGTCTTGGATCTACGCGCGCAGGCACCAAAAAGAACGCGCTAGAGCTCATCTCGTTCTATGCAGAGATGGAGGATGTCATCGGATGCGAAACACTACTCGCAGACCTCCTCGACGGTCTCAAAGCCAAGCAACCCAAAGTCGTAGCCGGCTGCATCACCGCCATCAAGGATCTCGTTCGCGACTTTGGTCACAAGCAAGTCTCGCCCAAACCCATCCTCAAGCGCCTACCAGACATGTTTGCACACTCGGACAAGAACGTCCGCGCCGAGGCGTCGCTCTTGGCGCACGAGCTCCACCGATACATTGGCGCTGCTCTCGAACCCACCATTGACACCCTCAAAGATATCCAGGCCAAAGAGCTTCGACAGCAGTTCGCCGACATTGACGCAGCATCGCCGTCCAAACCCGTCCCCACACGCTTCCTCCTCAGTCAGCGCGAAAAGATGCAAGCTGCCGCGGCTCCCGTCTCGCAGTCCGGCGCAGATGCCGCCGACTCACAAGCCGCTGGCGGCTCGTTGGCTGACGCACAACCGGAGGAAGACGACGTGGACCCTTACGACCTCGCCGAGCCCGTCATTGTGTTTGGCAGCCGCGACTTCCCCGCCGATTTCGAGGAAATGATCGTCTCCAAGAAGTGGCAGGAGCGCAAAGAGACGCTCGAGACCATCCTCAAGATCCTCACCTCCTCGCCCAAGGTCCAGCCCGACAGTCGCTTCGATGGCCTCGTCGACCACCTTGCGCTCAAGATCCAGAAGGACGCCAACATCAACGTCGTCCTCGTCTCGTGCCAGTGTCTCGAAGCCATGGCCAAAGGCTTGCGCGATAACTTTGCGCGCTATAAGGACAAGGTCGTGCCGCCCATCATCGAAAAGCTCAAGGAAAAGAAGCCGGCAACCGTCGAGGTGCTTGCCAAGGCGTTGGACGCCATCTTCCAAACCGTCTCCTTTTCCGACATCCTCGAGCATATCTTTACCGGCATCAAGCACAAGAACCCTGCCGTCAAGACCGAGTCAATCCGCTTCCTCGTCCGCTGTCTCCGCACCACAAGAGTGGCCCCCGCGAAAGCCGACATCAAACCCATCGGCGATGCCCTGGTTACTGCAATGGCAGACGGTTCCCCAGACGTACGTGACGCCGGTGCAGCGGGTCTCGGTACGCTCATGAAGCTCATCGGCGAGCGCCCCATGAACGTCTTCCTCGATGGTCTCGACGATATCAAGAAGGGCAAAGTCCAGGACGAGTACAAGACAGCAGAGGTCAAAGTCAAGATGGGTTCAGCTGCAGGTGCAGGTGCGGGCGCGTCATCGTCAGGCGCTCCGGCAAGGAGACCACCAGCAGCTGCAGCTGCTTCCGCGGCCGTCAACCGTGCAGCGCCGCCTGCCGTGGTTCGGGCCAAGCCAGCACCGGCTGCGTCGACAGCCGCCGAGGGCAAGGAGAACCAAGCACCAAGACCTGTTGCCCGTCCACCACCAGGGATGGCAGCAAGGCTGGGAGGCGCACGACCCGCCGCTGCCGCACCAGCAGCCTCTTCGAGCGCTCCCGCAAGGAGACCAGCACCAACAGCATCGTCCGCTGCTCGTCCTGCGGCAGCTGCAGCGGGTGGCAGCAAGGGAGCTGCTTCTGCAACCGAGCCGGTCAAGTACCGCTTCCATCCGGACGATGCCGAAGCACGCGCAGCCGACCTCATCCCCGCTGGCATCGCCACACAGCTCGCCAGCAGTGCATGGAAGGAGCGTCTCGCAGGCATGACCGAGTTCAACGACTGGCTCAAGGTCGAGGCCGAGACCGTCGAGTCCGAGATCATCGTGCGTGCGCTAGGCAAGAAGCCAGGCTGGAAGGAGAGCAACTTCCAAGTCATGGCCGAAGTGTACAAGGCACTCCAGCTGCTTGCCAACGACTGTCCCACTTTCGGTCGCCCCTCAGTTGCGCTCTCCGTCCAGCCACTCTGCGACAAGCTCGGCGACATCAAGCTCAAGACACCTGCGGGCGAGACTCTCGTCACTTTTGCTGAAAAGACGTCGTTCGGATTCCTTCTCGCACAAGCGCTGGGACCGCTGGGCGCGCTGAAGGCACCCAAGGCGATTGCTGACTCGATTCTCTGGGTCGACCAGACGTTGCTTGAGTTTGGCACTGCTGGCGTTGACGTGCGCTCTTTGATCGACTACCTCGTCACCTGTCTCAAGTCGGCCAACGCGGCCGTGCGAACGAATGCCACCAAGGCCATTGGCACGCTCGCCCGCTTCTTGGGCACAGCGCTCAACTCGTTCGTCGCCGACCTCAATCCACAGCTCCGCACCACCATCGAAGCAGAGATCGAAAAGGCTGCCTCCAACCCACCGCCGGCGCCCGTCCGCTTCAGTGACGAGACCAAAGCACCTGCGGGCAAGGCAGCTGCGGCAGGTGGAGCGGGAGGCGCATCGGCATCTGCAGCGCAGGACAATGGCGTCGATGAGGACATGCTCGACGAACTGGTTCCACGCGTTGATCTCGACCGTCTGGTGCCCGCCACTGCCATCGCACGCATGGGCGACGCCAACTGGAAGGAACGCAAGGAAGGTCTCGAAGAGGTGCTCGCCGTCGTCAACGCGAACAGCCGTCTGAAGGGCAACATGGCCGAGCTTGCCAATGCGCTCAAGATGCGATGCTCCGATAGCAACATCATGTGCAAGTCGATGGCGCTCGACGCAATTGCCAAGATCGCCACTGCCATGAACAAGCATTTCGAGCCCCAGGCGCGCATCCTCGCTGGTCCCATCACCCAAGTGCTCGCCGACGCCAAGGCACCTGTTCGAGCTTCTGCAACGACGGCGCTGACTGCCATCGCCGAGCAGGCGGGAGCGGGTCCTTTGCTGCCCGGCATCGCCACTGTCGTCGAGGGCAAAGCGGCCAATCCAATGCTCAAGCAGGAGCTGTTCGGCTGGCTCGCCAACTGGTTCGAGTCGCATCCTCCAGAGAAAGGCATGGACCTCGCGCCGCTCGCATTGCCGTGCGTACAGTGCCTCGACGACAAGCTCGCGGCGGTGCGCAAAGCTTCACAGGCATGCTTGCCGTTCATCATCATGCGAGCTGGCTACAAGCACGTCCTGGAGCAGGCCAACCAGCTCAAGACGGCCTCCAAGAACACCGCCATTCCGCTCATCGACGCTGCCAAAGCGCAGGCACAGGCTGCTGCTCGTGCCTCTGGTGCCACTGCGGCAGCCGCTCCAGCAGCAGCAGCGGCAGCCCCTGCGCCTGTTGCTCGTGCAGTCGCAGCAAGTGCACGAGGTGCCGCGCCTTCGCCCGCAAGAGCTGCCGGCGCCGGTGCTGGTGCTAGCTCGGCTGCGGCACCCTCCACGTCTTCTCCGCGCTCATCTGTCATTGCCCGCCCTGCTGGCGGCATGAAGCCACCCTCGGCAGTGGGTCGATCGCTCAAGGCGCCGTCTTCGACTATCGCGCGCCAGTCTCGCCTTGCTTCCGACGGCAGCGATGGAGCTGCCTCTTCCCGCAATGCCCCTGCCTCTGCCAATGGTGCAGCAGGTCAAGGCGCAGGCGCGGCCATGGATCGTTCCGCTCCGTTGATCTCGGGCGATATCAAGGCCAAGGCGTTGCGTGAAAAGCGCGAAGGCAAAGCTGCCAACTGGATCGGTGCCGACGGTGCGCCACGACCTGAGCTCGTCGAGGTGCTCCGTCAGCAATGTGATGGCCAGCTCAGCCGCGGTATCACGGACTCGATGTTCAGCAAGAGCCACTCATCGGAAAAAGACTTTTACGCCGCGTTGACGCTGCTCTCCGACTTCATCTCGAGCCCGACGTTTGCAGAGGAGCAGTACGGGCTCTCGCCAGAAGAAACAATCGGGCGGACGTTGGCCAACTCGGATTTGATCTTCAAATACGTTTCGATCCGACTCACGGACAACAACACGAGTCTGTCGCTCAAATGTCTCGACATCCTCGAGCATCTCGTGGCGCTGCTCAGCACGCAGCAGTACCACATGAGCGACTACGAAGCGGCCTGCATCCTGCCGTGCCTCACTGCCAAATTTGGCGATGCCAAGGTGGCCTTCCGCGACCGGATCCGCGAGATCTTCCGCAAGATGACGTTCATCTACCCGCCAAGCAAGCTGCTCACGAGCTACCTCGAGAACGGACTGCCGTCCAAGAACGCGCGGGTGCGCACCGAGTGTCTCAGCGAAGTCGGCTACCTCTTTTCGAAGAATGGTCTTCAAGTGTGTTCTCCCTCGCGGACGCTGCCGGTCATTGCCAAGCAAATCAGCGATCGAGATGCCAACGTGCGCACTGCGGCTCTTTCGGCGATCGGCGAGGCGTACAAGATCATCGGTGACGAGGTCTATAAGCTGGTCGGCGCGCTGCCGGGCAAGGAAATGTCGATGCTGGAAGAGAGGCTCAAGCGAACGACGGCGCCCCCAGCGTCAGCGTCAGCTGCAGCCGCACCAACTGCAAAGCCGGCATCTGCTGCGAGTGCTACTGGTCGTGCTGGTCCACGCGCCTCTGTGGTCCCACCTGCGGCAGCAGGCTCCTTGTCGCCTGGTCGACTGTCTGCCGGGGCACCATCATCGCGTCTTGCACGACCCGGCTCCACTTTGCCAGCGGCGGCTCCTTCTGCTGGTGTCAGAAGCCGTCTGCCCGCGCCCGGTGCTGCTCGCCGTGAATCCGCCATCGGCCTGCCACGAGCCACGAGGTCGTCTACAGGTGTTTCCTCGCCTCGAACGTCCATGTTGCGGGCGCCAAGTGAGGCAGCTGCTGCTGCCGTTGCTCGTCCCACGAGCGTAGCCGCCGCGCCCGAGCGTGACGAGCTGCTGGCCGACGAGTTGCCCGAGGAAGGGGACGACGAGCTGTCGGTCGATCAGGCGATCAACCTGGTGGTCAGCAACAATGTCGAGCAGAGCGTGCTCGCGCTCAAGCATGTCGAGGCCTTCATCCGAGAAGAAGAGCCTCAGCTGATCCTGCACGTCGACCAGCTCGCCATTGTGCTGAGCAAGCAGATGCAGCGCGCCTTTGCACCCGAGACAGGCGAGTTTGGCAACGAGCGGCTCAAGAAGCATTTGCTCGTCGTCAGCACGTCGCTGTTCGACAAGAATCGTGTTTGGGAAGACGGACGCACGCTGGGTTCGTACCTGTCGCGCTCGGCGCTGATCCCGCTGCTGACGGTGCTGCTGCAGCAGCTGATCCAGTCGACGTCCCGCACGGACGACGCGACGGCGCAGAACGAGTCCAAGTTCCTCAACGTGATTGTGCTTCGCTGCTTTTCGGCGTGCAACCTCAACCTGCTGTACGGCGCGTGCCTGCAGATGCTCACCGAAGCCACCGAGGACCTGCGCGAGTTGGAGGGCGAGGTGCTCGAGACGCGATCCAAGTTTTCGGAGCTGCTGGTCAAGTGTCTGTGGAAGATCGCCAAGCGGCTCGAAGACAGTCTGGCGCAGCACCAGGTGGAGCCGCAGCAGCTGTTTGCGGATGTCGAGAGCTTCCTCCAGGCGATCGCGCCGTCCGAGTGGCGACAGCGCGCTCAAGACGGCGTGCCACTGGCCGACTTGCCGCTGCGAACGGTCAAGATCATCCTGTCGCACACGTCGAACCACTTTGGCGAAGAGGCGTTGGGTATGCTGGATATGATCCCGCAGCCCGAGAACAGCTACGTGTACAAGTATCTGATCCGGATGCTCAACAGTGCTGCCGAGGGAGGTGCTGCGGACAAGGCGGCGGTGGCCGACGTCGACGCGGATGCGGTTGGCGGTGCTGCCAAGTCGGGGTCTACCAACGGTGCTGCTGCGGGCAACGGAGGTGGTGGTCACCAGCGAAACGGCAGTCTCAACGGCAACAGTGCTGGTGACGAGGCGAGCAGCACACACCACGCCGAGCTGAGGGACATCTTCCAACGCATCTCGAACAAGTCCGAGTCGCGACAGGGAATTCGGGAGCTGTACGAGTTCCAGAAACGCAATCCGCATCTGGAGAAGCACGTGGAGAACTCGCTGCAAAAGACAGGGCCCATCTTCCAGCGTTTCATCAAGCGGGCGCTCGCCAACCACGCTGCTGAGGATCCGGATGTGGTGAATGCCACGGATGCGGCTGCGGCTGCGGCTGGTCCTGTTGCTGCGAACAGTGCTGCGGCGGCGGGTGTGGAGGCGATCAAGCGCACCAGCACCCCGTCGGCGGGTAGTGCAAATGGCAGCGGCGGCACGCCGGGTACGCCCAGGTCGGCGCGCTTCTCGGCTTCGACTGGAGGTGCTGGCGCAAATGCGGCCGATGGGTCGATGGGCAGCCCGACCACGTCGTCTGCCACGCAGTCGCCAAAGGGATCGTCGATCCGAAGCTCGGCAACCGACGATCGACTGGCACAGTTGAGGGCCAAGTTTTCTTCCTAGAGGAGCTGTGTTGTGCGTTGCCAGTAATGTTGACGTTTCTTTATTGTTCTTGTTGACTTTGCTCGTCTGCTGCAGTGAGCGAGGGTGATCAAAGTTGAGCTGGTGAGGACAGACACGTTCGGTACACATTCGACACACGACGAAGAAGTTTCCACACGTTCGAATCTGCATTGACCACCCCTTACCACCTAACCCAACAGCGCGGGACCCACGACATTCGACCAGAGATACAGCGCCAGCACCAGCAGCATCACCAACACAAACACCAGCGGCGCCGTGCCGAACTTGAACCTGTACAACTCGACCAGCTGCTCGACGTACTTGAGCATGACCTTGCCGTCCAACTTGCTCTCGCCCTCCTGCCTCAACCCGAAGCTGAACGGCACTTCTGCGATGGCTCCATTCGGGACACCTGACTTGACCAGTAGATCGAGTGCGATCTTGAAGCCCTGTGCGTTGATGTCGCGGTCGGCGTGGGCGAACGCGCGCTTTGTGATGCCGAAGAACCCGCTCATTGGGTCGCTGGCGCTCGTCAGGGGGCGGGCGAGCATGCGTGCACCCGCCGAGATAATCTGCCGATGCAGTGGCCAGTCCTTGTCCATGCTCACTCCCGCGCCGTAGCGTGTGCCGAGCACGAACGGCTGCCTCTCGGACATTGCCAACAGCAGCGCGGGCACAGCTTCGGGCGGGTGCTGCAGATCCGCATCCATGCACAGCATGCGCTCGCCCTGCGCTTCCCGGAACCCGCGTACGACGGCACTGCTCAGTCCCCGTTCGCTGGTGCGCACGACAATGCGCACATTGTACCCCTCAGACTGCAGCTGCGAGACGGTCTCAACCGACCCATCGCGCGAGTTGTCGTCCACGATAATCACCTCAACGTCCTTGAACTCCGTCGACGCGGCAGGATTTTGCGAGGAAATCGCGCTGAATAGGCGGGTGACGAGCGGCCGGATGTTGCCGTTCTCCCGAAACGCCGGCACGATCACCGAACACGACGTTGAGGATGATGTTGAGGTGGAGGAAGAGGAGGCGAGCGGCTTGCGGTTCTTGGTGGCGTCCATATCGAGTGCTATTGACATTTGGCGGTGTGCAGGGGATGGAGTTGGGGAGCCTTGCTGAACGAAATGGGTTCGAATGGTGCTGAACACTTGACGATGATGCTGATGATGGCGAGGAGAAGAGGTTAGGTGTTGGAAGCGAGAGAGGAAAAAAAAAAAAAAAGTGACACACGCGCCGTTTCGAGTTCCGACCAGCGTGGCCGAGCGAGGGCGAAGTTGTGGGTCTGTGCGATTTTTTTTCGCGTCCATACATGTTATGCCGTTATTGCAAACAGATGGAGAGTCCGTGCGCATCAAAAAAAAAATAAAAAAATAAAAATAATAAAAATAAAAAAGCGTGCCCGGCTGATCCGCCGCTGTTCTGACACACGACACCTGAGCGATGACTCAAAGCTGAGAGAGCTGAGAGAAGGCGCTCGCTGCCCTCGATGACGATGCTGCGACGGCACAGAGAAAGAGGCGGAGCGGCCATGTAAGTTAGCACTTAACGCCGCACCTTCCTGAGAGTATAAGAGTCGGGCCGCTGTGACGATCACCCCTTCTTCTTCCTACCACCACCATCCAACGGTATTACTTCGCCCAAAATGCCAGCCACCGCAGGTTCGTATGCCCTACTCCTCCGATCTATTCCTCGAACTTCCCTGTCGCAGGTGGTCGGAGCTGGCCCGTCGCCGGCGGCACTGACGACCACGTCCATCCTGCGCCGCGGCCTCCCGACGCACAAGCAGTCTGGCTTACACTTGCCTCCAACTCTCCGCACGTCTCCTTTGACTCGGACGCTGTGCACCTCGACCGTACGCTTGCTGCCGCCAACCGCAGAGACCGCTAGCTACCGCCTCAACCAGTAAGCCTCCCCACCGCTTCTCCCCACTCTCCCCCTTTTACACTTCATACTAACCCCCTTGCCCTCCCCCTCCACTCCTGCAC
Source organism: Sporisorium sorghi (assembly GCA_023212695.1). Taxonomy (NCBI): domain Eukaryota; kingdom Fungi; phylum Basidiomycota; class Ustilaginomycetes; order Ustilaginales; family Ustilaginaceae; genus Sporisorium; species Sporisorium sorghi. Next base: position 25,363 of record JALCCG010000120.1, on the reverse strand, counting down.
AGCGTCATGCTCCGGGTGAAAGACCCCAAAGCCTCTCTCGACTTCTACGAGAACGTCCTGGGCATGGACCTGATCGACCAGCACGACGGCGGCGACTTCACGCTCTACTTCCTCGCCTACCAGCACCAAAAGGGTGTCAGCCGCGGCGAACGCGAAGCCGTGCTCGAACTCACCCACAACCACGGCACCGAAAACGACCCCAGCTTCAGCTACCACAATGGCAACAAGGAGCCGCGCGGTTTCGGACACCTGTGCGTCAGCGTCGACGATATCCAAAAGGCCTGCGATAGGTTTGAAAAGTTGGGAGTCAAGTTTCAGAAGAAGTTGACGGATGGCAAGATGAGGAACATCGCGTTTATTTTGGACCCGGACGAGTACTGGGTTGAGGTCATTGCTACGGGAAAGCCGCAGTAAGCTCACCTCTTCTTCGAATGTTCCTCGAATGTCAGACCAACCTTCTACGCCGTCTCCTCTGAGCCGGGGAAATTGCTCCCGACTGTGGCGTGTGCTGCACGACGTGAGTGTTCTCGATGCCGGTGCTGTCCAGTGAGAAGTCTCCGAGTGAGCACACGCTGTGACGAGGGAGCAAGGTTCCATGAGCCGGAGGAGGAGCGGTGGCACGGGTGACAGAGGTCTCCGAGAACAGACCCTCAACTAATCATCACACTCTCCTTTTACAGACGCAACGACGCAAAGATCTGAACCCTCTCACGCCTCCTAAACACACTTCCAAAACCCGCTTCGGTGTCTAGACGACTGTGATACATTGCTTCCACGACCGCCGGCATCTACATCGCCGCCAACCCCTGAATGAACCGCCTAACCACGTTCTGCCCCTTGACCAAGTTCCTCTGCCTCAGCCTCTCATTCGGCAGATGCGCATTGTCGCTGCTCTGACCCATCGGCAGATGTACCGCGCACGCCGCGAGCTCCTTCTCGAGAATCGCGATCGCCGGGATACTGCCGCCCTCCCTGATCGAAATCGGCTCGGCGTCCCACTCCTCCTTGACCGCACGACGGAGGAGCTGGAAGAAGCTGCTCGAGGCGCAGCCGAGCCACCAGTCGGCGCGGTGGTCGACGCTGACGCACACCTTGTTCTTGCTCCCCGGCCGTGCCTGTGAGGGGTAGAGCTCGTTGAATGTCGTATGTACATGCTCGATCAGCGAGGCCTCGATTGTGGGCAGGTCTTGGTCCGGTACGAGACGGAGCGAGACTTGTGCGGAGACGGTGGAGGGGATCACGGTCGAGTTGCCCGGCCCAGAGACGCGGATGTTGTGCACCGACAGCGACGGGTTGCGCCATTTCGCCATGAGTGATTCGACTGTCTCGCTGTCCGTGTTGTGGCTGTGGTCGCCTGCGGTGGTGGACTGGAGCGACTGTTTGATACGCACGATGTCTTTGTATCCCTGGATCTCCGTCTCGGTGACGGGACGCACAGAGTCGTAGAATCCAGGTAGAGCCACTTGCTCGCCTGACCCTGTTAACCGTGCTAGAAGCTTGACCATGTCCACCATGGGCTCGCGGATCGCGCCTCCCTCGACACCCGAGTGCACATCACGGTCGCCGCTGGCCACGCTCACCGTCGCCCGCACCACTCCGCGCAAACCAATGGTGAGACAGGGCGTCTCTTCGTCCAACCAGTACGAGTTGGAGAGCAGCACCACGTCGATCTCGCCAATCTCGCTCTTGTACCGCCTCACAGCCTCGACAAAGCCCACCGAGCCGTTTTCCTCCTCGCCCTCGATGAGGAACACGACATCAGAGTAGAGTCGACGCGTCGAGAGCAGATGGTGCACCGCACACGCAGCGGCCAGAATGGGGCCCTTGTTGTCCGACACTCCTCTTCCGTAAAGATATCCATCGCGGCCATCCAGCGTAAACGGGTCCGATGCCCAGCTTCCCTCGGCGTCGATGCAGTCGTAGTGGCCGTAAAATAGGCAGCGTCGCTTGCGCCCAGGTCGAGACGCGCGGCCCTCTTCATCGTCGCCCTCGCCTCCTTGCTCGTTCGGATCCTGCAAACGGTCAAACATGATGGACCCGCTCAAGCCCTCACTCTCGTCCTCATCTTCTTCATCGAGTGCATCCCTTTCGACGCTCAGGAACGACTCGGACGAGGTGGTCGACGCAGCAGTGGACGCCGAGGCAGAGGTGGAAGTCGAAGTGCTCCTCGAGCGTTCGTAGTTGGCAGCGGCAGTGCGGCGTCTTCGTGATCGATAGGCGTTCGCCTTGAACGTCGCCAGCACCAACGGGTTGGTGCCGACCGGATTGGGCAGCACGCGAGCTTCTGCACCGAGTTCCTGGAAACACGTCTTGAGGAAGTGTGCGGCTTGGCGGCAGTCCTCTCTGTGCTCTTCGCTCGAGCTGATACTGGGGTAGGAGATGAACTTGCGCAGCAGCGAGCGGAGGAGCGGCCATTGCGCCGAGGCGATCTCCCCGCTGCTGCTGCTACCGTTTGTAGTGGCAGCGAGGATGGATGCGGCTTCCACGCCGACGACGTTGGTAGGCGCGTTCGCGTTGGCGGTGGCGGTGGCGGTAGGCGTAGTGCCAAAAGATGGTGTTGCGTTGTCGAGCGAAAGCCGTTCTGCCTCTCGTCGGAGTGCAGCCGTCGCTGTTTTCCTGCCTGACGACGATGCTGCTGAAGATCGAGCTGGCACCATGTCCCAGATCTTGATGAGGTTGTCGCTCGAGCCCGTGATGAGCTGCGAGACCTTGGGTGTATGTCGGTGTGAAGTGTCGTCCACAGCATCTGATGCGATGTCAGCCGCGCTTCTAACCTTTGCCAGCGACAGCGCGATGCCGTCATGCGCCTGCACCCGGCTGATGCATCTAAAGGAGCGATCCCACGTGTGCACCTTGCCGTCGGCGCCAGCGGTAAAGAGGAGTCCGGACTCTGGACACGTCTCGAGGCAGATGACGTCGTCGGTGTGTGCGCGAATGGTGCGGACCAGAGTGCAAGTCTCGAGATCCCACACCTCGACTTCTCCGCCTTGCAGGCCCGAGAAGAGCGTCGTCTTCCACGAAGCAAGCGCGAGGACGGCGTTGCCATCGGCGTTGGGACTTTCGAGCGTAGCGAGGAGCGAGAGACCAGATCGAGTGGCGTGCCAGAGCTTGATGGACTCGTCGCCCGAGCCCGATGCAAGCACGGTCGGGTGCTCTGTATCGCCTTCGAGCGTGAGGAGAGCGAGGCAGTAGACGTAGCCAAAGTGCGCCGAGGGCACGGACGACGTCGGAGGGATGAGCAGCGTGCGGATCGAGTCAGAGGCAGGATCGATGGAAGCTACGCTGCTATCCAAGCCAGCCGAGGGAAGAGCCGCATTGTCGAGACGCTGCGATGCAGCATGAAGGACCTTTTCTGTCGTTGCTGCGGTTGCAAGGGCGCCATTGTCATTGGTGTGAGGTTGATGCTCGGATTCTGTGATGGGTGGGAACTTTCGCTGCGTAGCAACGTCGGCACTGCCGAGAGCCGAGATGGCAGCAGGTCTTGCGTTTGGGCGGCGTGTAGGGGTTGATGTGCCTGCGCTGCCCATGCCTGATCTGCTGAGTGCTACGGGCACCGAGTCGAAGAACTTGTGGGGTCGAGAAAGGAGGTCCGGTGTCGAGATGATGGGGCTGTCGGCACGGAACTGGTCGCCTGTTACCGCACTAGGTGCAGATTCAGCATCATGTCCATCAGGCTGGCCGCCGACTCCTTGGATCCCGCTACTGTAGCGCTTTCGCTTGTCGAAGCCAGCAAGGCAGATCCACTGTATCGACGTCGACTGACATCCGATATACAGTGTCTCGAGGACAGAGCACCACTTGAGCGCAAAGATGTCGCCGACGCTGTCTTCGGCTGGGATAATGACGAAGAGTGGCGAGTTGGTGAGGGTGTCCCACACGCGGACCGTGTTGTCGCCGGAGGAGCTAAACAGCCAGCTTTTTTCGGGGGCAAGTTCGAGGGCAAGTACGCTTGCCGAGTGACCTTGAAGTCGCGCGGTGGACTGAAAGGTACCGAGATCCCATACACTGATACAACCCTCCTGAGAGCCCGAGTAGAGCAGGTTGCGGCGTTCGTCTACAACCAGGGAGAGGACGGATGAGTGGTGGTTGATCGTATGACCCAACAGTGCACTCGTTGATGCGACTGCTGAGCCATTTGCGGTTGAAGCTGAAGAAAGCGACGAGACTCCAGCTAGCCTGGCCTGTGCTAGGCTGGAGATGTTGTCCGTGAGCGGTCGGGATGACGAGGAGGAGGGACGGTTGTTGAGAAAGTGCTCATAGTGAACATTGGGCGAGCACATGCTGGCTTGGCATTATCATTTGTCCTCGAGTGCCAAAGAGGGTGAGACGGAGCAGTCGAGTAGCAACCGGGAGCTGCTTATGTAGGGGAGAAGAACCGACCACCGGATCGTTATGGAGGGATACGTGGAAGAGGAGCCCCGCGGATAACAATGACTGAGGCTCGCTGTACAACGAGGATAGAGCTCTCTTCGGAGTGGACGTCGGGGGATTGGAATGTGCAGCCAAGGAAGGAATGAGGACTTGTTTGAGAGTGTCGTGGTCGTTGGGCTGGTGTACGAGAGCGAGTCAAGCTACGGCGTCATGGTGTCATTTGAGCTGTCAAGGACCTCATTTCTGTCACACGATAAGCCGGAAATCACACCCGATTCAGTCACACGTAATCTACAAAGGGAAGGTAGCCCGCCCGATTCGCTAAATTTCGGGTTGCGGGCAAAGGAAAAGATTGATTTTGAATCAGAAAAAAAGTGGGTTCGGCCTTGCCGAAATTGCATTTGCGCCTCTCCTCTCTCCTCATCGGATCTTCCTTCAACCACATGATCTTCACACAGCAGACACTTTGACACTGCGAGCGGGCTTTGACCAGCTTCAAAGGTCATTGACTCAGCCAACATGCCTAGCGCCAAGGCTTCGTCGTCGGCGGTGGGTGGCTCCAAGCTGACCAAGCTCGAGTCGGCGCTGTACCGAGCAGCTCAATCCTCACCTGGCGGCATCATCACCCAAGACCAAATCTCAGAGCAGTTCAAGCATGAGATACTCGACGATCAGCTAAGTGCCATCAATGGTCTGCTCAAAAAGAGCCTCTTCACTTTCCAAACCCTCAACGGTCACATCCAGTATGCGGCCACTGCCAAGGCAGAGGCGAGCATGATGGGCAAGCTCGACGAAAACGAGACGCTCGTCTACTCGCACATCAAGGATGCACGCAACGAAGGTATCTGGACCAAGCAGCTCAAAGCTAGGACTGGGTTGCATCAGACCATCATCAACCGATGCCTCAAGTCGCTCGAGCAGAAGCAGCTCGTCAAGGCGGTCAAGTCGGTCAAGTATCCCACGAGGAAGATTTACATGCTCTTTGGTCTTACCCCTTCCATCGAGCTTTCAGGCGGGCCCTGGTATACAGACAACGAGCTCGATACTGGCTTTATCAACGAGCTCTCCATGGCCATTCTCAACTTTATTCGATCCAAGTCGTTCCCAAAGAACGGCCAGTCAAGGGCCTTGTTCCCCACCAGCCACACCTCGCAGCTTCCTTCCGCCACCTCGATCCACTCGTATCTGCAAAGCTCAGGTCTTACAGAGACAGAGCTCGAAGTCGAACACGTCGTGTCGCTGCTCGACATTCTTGTGTATGACGAACAGATCGAGAAGATTCCAGTTCTTCCGTTTTCGTTCGGCGGCATGGGCGGAGGCATGAACGGATTCGATGAGGACGACCAAGACTACTCAGACTCGGGTCGCTCTACGGACGGAAGTGGATCGGATAGTGGCAGCGCTAGCGGCTCTGACAGCGAGTCATCAGCCGAGGAGACTGGATCGGATAACGAGCGCGGCAAAAGAAAGGTCAAAAAGGAACGTAAGGGCGACGAGGACAGCGACGACAAAGATGACGGGCCTATCTCGAGCAGCAAGCGCAAGCGATCATCCGCCAAGTCGTCCTCCCGCAAAAAGAGCAAATCCAGCAAGTCATCCTCGAAACGCGGCAAGAAGGACAAGCACAGCAGCCGATCACGGTCTCGATCTCGGTCACGCTCCCGCTCTCGATCGCACGCCGCTTCCTCGGATGATGACAGCGCATCCGAGTCCGATGCCTCGTCAGCTTCCTCTTCCGATCACGGTCGCAGACGCAAGAAGAAGCGCTCCAACGGTAAATCCTCTGCATCCCACCGCGGCTCAGCAGCGGGCGGCGGCGGTGGCATTGTTCCCTTCGTCTACAGAGCCATTCGCCCACACGCCGTCAAGGTCGGATGGACCGAAACTCCCTGCGGACACTGTCCCGTCTTTGATTTTTGCGACGATACCGGCCCAGTCAATGCAGAGACCTGCCAATACTACGGAGGCAAGCATGACGAGCTCGGTCGCAAGTTGACCAATGGCTGGATCGATACCATTGCATACGATGACGATGACGAGGATGACGAGGACGAGGACGGGGCAGAGGAGGGCAAGGACGACGTCGAATAGCAGGTGGGCGAGGCGCCTTTCCTTACTGATGCATGGTTGCTGCATTCTTGTTGAGCTCGCATTTGAATCAACGCATTGCATTTCGTTTCTGCTTCAAATGCTGAGTCGATTGTGCGACTGTCGAGGTCCGTTTCAGAGTTCAGCAATGCAAGTGATTGACTCTTCGGCGAGATCCGTGATGGCCTCATCTTCGAAGCTTGATCTAAAATCATCTCTTGACTCAAGATTTGGACCTCGTGTGTGACGAGCCCGACCTTCGTTGACTTCTGCAAGGCCTTCGAGATGCATCGGAGAGTCTGCTTCCGAATCTTTTTTTTTTTTTTTTTTTTTTTTTTGGTTGTCAAGAAACGCCGTTGTGTCGACACGCTTCGCTGGCCTACAAAATTTGCGAAGTGAGATGCTGCGAGAGAAGTGGGTCGATGCAGGGGCTGCTCTCCTCTACGACGAGCAGACGAATTCTCCTTTTGTGTGCCACAGACACCACCGGCGACCAAAGTCCACAACAGCCATTGTCCAACGGTCGCCTGCCACTTGCTTTGTCAGTCACCACTTGCTCGCACACTCTCCTGCACAAGTTTCATCGCAGTCCTTTTGTCTTGTCGACGGTTGCTGAGCGTCAGCATCCGGCGATTGGTTGTGTGGGTGCATGCGACTGCGAGCCGGCTGGTGGCACCCGCAGCTGACACTGCACCTGGGCGTCACTGAACGCCGGTTGTCGCGACGACGACAATACGGTAGTGCAGGAAGTGGTGGTGAACGATGCAGACGCCCCTCGGGTGATCTGCCCGCCAACGATGTGGGAGGATGAAGTGTGCGTTGGGCAGACTCGAGCTTCATTTCGCAGCATGGTCGTGCCTTGGCGATGCACGGTTGTACGGCGTCGTCTCTGCCTCTTGTCGGTCAGTTAGGCGAGCACAAGCGGTGAAGGATCTGGTCTGCTTCGTGAGCACAGGTGGCGGAGAGGATGGCAGACTTCATTGATCCGATAGCAGACTACAGTGCGGACGGCGTAAGAGGCAGGTGGGTTGCGCCCACACTCGTGGTCGCGCTCGCCACTGCCAAGAGTGCCCCTCGAGCTCTTCCTCGTGTGAGATGTCTCCTACCGACCCTTGTCCAGCGATAAGGCAGCGACTAGCTAGCGTGAAGCTCGATCAGCTGGTTGTGCCGGCAAAGGTACAAAAGGCGAGCATCGTCGCCCCCTCCTCTGCCGATCCCTCACCACCACCACCCTCCCCTTCTCTTGATCCTCTCTCGTTCTGCTTCTTCGCACATCGTCTTGCTGGTCAAGACCCACTCTCATTGCTCTTCTCCACCTCTTAGCTCCTCGAAGGACTTTCTTCTTTTCTCTTTAAATTGTTCCTTCATCTCGTCGCGATCATCAAAAATGGCCTTCAAGCTCAACATCGGTATTTTGGCCCTCTCTCTTTCGCTGTCCCTCGTCAACATCGATGGCGCTAGTGCCGGAATGGCCTCCCGATATTATGATTGCTGCGTTGCATCAGCCTCGTGGAGTACGTACAAGGCTCACGTTATCACGATCGTTTGGGCGATCGTAGGACTGAGACGATTTGGACGATCACGAGCTGACGTTTTTTTCTCCCTCTGACTTTTCTGCTCCCTCTCTTTCCGGTTGTCTGTTCGTACTGATCCTTTGTGGTCACAGTCGGCAAAGCCCCGGTCTACGCTCCCGTCGACGTCTGCGAGGCCGACGGCGTAACGCTCATTGATCCCAAGGAGGCCAACTCGGGTCGCCAGAGCGGCTGCAATGGTGGCGACATGTACATGTGCACCTGCATGCAGCCTTTCAACGACGAGACGGACCCCACCCTTGCCTTTGGCTTCGGCGCCTTCACCACTGGCAAGGAGGAGGACACCGACTGTGCCTGTTTCGTCGCCGACTTCGCCCACGATGCCCAGGGCAAGCCGATGAAGCGCAACAAGCTCATCTTCCAGGTGACCAACGTCGGCGGCGACGTTCAGAGCCAGAACTTCGACTTCCAGATCCCCGGCGGCGGACTCGGTGCCTTCACCCAAGGCTGCCCCAAGCAGTGGAAGGACAGCGCCTCGGATTGGGGCGAGACGTACGGCGGTGTACAGACCGCCTCGGCGTGCGCCAAGCTGCCCAAACCCCTCCAGGACGGCTGCAAGTGGCGCTTCACCAACTGGGGCGACAACCCGGTCATGAAGGGATCGCCTAAACGCGTCAAGTGCCCCAAGAGCCTCATCGACCGCTCAGGATGCCAGCGCAAGGACGATAATACCGTCAGCCCGTACTCGGGCAAGGTTGATAAGGCGAACTTGCCCGCTCCTCCTCAGTACAAGCGCGACCGCAGCGTCTGCTTGGCCGGCGGCAAGAAGGAGAGCTACGACGCCGGTGCCGGTACCGAGGGTGGTGACGGCGCTGACGGAGCTGGTACTGGTGCTGGTGCTGGCGCTGGCTCTGGCTCTGGCTCTGGCTCTGGCTCTGGCGCTGGTGCTGGTGCTGGTGCTGGCACTGGCTCCAAAGACGGCTCTCAGGACGGTTCTCAAGACGGTTCTCAAGGCGGTTCTCAGGACGGTTCTAAGGACGGCACTCAGGACGGCACTCAGGACGGCACCCATGACGACTCGCAGGAAAGCTACAACCCCGCTGACCAGACCAAAGGTGGCGACGCCAGCAATCCTGCCCCTGGTACTGACGGCGGCAACGAGCAGGAAGGCTACCAGCCCACCACCCCCAAGATGCACAAGGTCTGCCGCAACAAGAAGCACTGATCGCTTCCGACGGCTTGCTCTTTATCTTTCCTTTCATCACACCCTCTTTTCTTTCACTTCAAAACACTTTGTAGCACCATACGATCGACACTGGTGGTCTTTTTGTTGTCGTTTGCAATGCTTCAAAGTTTTCTTCCCCTTTTCGTTTCTTGATTGAAAGGTGTACATGCTTATCAACGGCAGTGAACAGACTCTCGCACCTGAATCGGCTTATGATGCTGTTGCGTTCACATCGACCAAAGTGTTCTCGCACAGTGCTGCGAGCAATGCGATGCAAGGTCAGCGAAAGCGTCATCGCAAACGAAAGGATTGGTTGAGTTGGTTTCTGCTGCCGATGGCGAAGGGGCGGGCTGACATCGTATCTGCTGTAAGTTCCTGTCGGAGCTACAAGGAATCGCAACAGATGTCAAGCCAGTCTAAGACCTTCGCAGCACATCTCCGCTCCTCTACCCACGCATAACATGCGCTCAATTACTCGCTCGTCGTCGCTATCAACTTTGTCCCTCGTATACACCGTCGCGGTCACGCAGCTTCCATCCTCGCACCACCATCCCGCACTACATCATGCCACTCCACGTCCCGGAAGAGGTCATCAAGGCGATTCCCGACTGCAATATCACCGTCGATAACGAGCAGACCAGGCTACTCAAACGCGAGCCCAAGCGCTTCGACGTTTTCATCAACGCTACCCTCAGTTTCGACGGGCTCTTCGCCCAGCTCGCAAACGCCCCTTCTTCCGCTGGTGCTCCCTCCGCTGGAATCGCCGCTCCCACATCTGCTCATCCTAGTCTGCTGGACCGCCTCAACCGGTCGGAGCCCAGGCTCGACGATGCTTTGGACGAAGAGATGGACGACGCCGCCGAGGCCGGCAGAACCCAGCGTGTGGACACTGTCGTGCTGAAAGTGCATGTCGATGCTCGGTGCAGGTGCAGTCAGTCACTCCTTCAAACAGACACCCAAGCCATACAGGACTGCTCGATGAGATGGGTCTGTGCAACAGACAGCAAGCACTAATGGGGGCACCGGCAGCGAAACAATCCTTGTCAATGTGTTGCACTGTAGCCTGTTGACCGTGCCGCAGTCACATGAGGAACACATGGGCAGCGGCACGGTGAATGCAGAGACGCACAATTGTAGTTGTTCAGCCTCCTAGAGCGTGGGACTAGGCCTATCCCTGTGCTTTCTCTGATCAAATTCGTTCAACAGCTTGAGCACATCCAAGCAGCTTTGAGCACTTCCAAATATTGCCTCACCTCTGGACAGTGACCACTGACCACTCCTACCAGCTGAGTGGGTTGGATGCAAAATGGGTCTGATCTACAACTGCATACACTTTTGTTTCTGGTTTTGCTTGGGACAGGGTACCTTCTGCTTGTTACGAGTCACTGCCTTGGGGGTTTCCTCGAAGGATACAAAACCCATCCTGGTGCCAGGATGAGCCTTGCCTTAGCTTGTTGATTGTATTTTCTCTACTCACACCTGTAGGTGGAAATATCAGACCATTCCTAGAACACCCCACATGCACTTGACGGACCTGGACCTCCACATAGTCCCAGGACCCCCTTGCCTCAAGCCTCGCTACTCCAACACCACTCGACAACACCTCGTGAGGTCACCAGACTCTTGAGGCTTAACAGGGAGATGGTTGGTGTGATGTAGTGCTTCCAGCAGCACTTGGATGCAGTTGCAGCCAACGGTCTGGATTTTGACATCAGCTGTGTCCTGAGCAGCAGCAGCTTCCAGCAATGGAAGCAGGTTAACACCTTTGTGTGCCCAGTTGCCTCTTGTGTCGATGACAACTGGCACACAAAGCCTGATGCAGATGCCAACTTGATGGGCACTGACACCATCAAGCACCCATCGCGTTGTGGGCATGGACCAGAGCTGGGTGGCGGCAAGCTCCATGTCTACTATGACATTGTCAAACTTTCCGACCACCTTGCTGCACACTTCTTCGAGACCACCATTGTTGAGGATGATGGATAAAAGGAAGTTCCATGTACTGGCCAATGGAACCACAACTTGGCAGACAAGCTTCCGATCATACATACCAGTGACAGTGGTGTTGTCAGCACCATTAGCGACATCCTGACGCTAGCTTTGACGGCTTCTACATCTGGCAGTCCTATGATATCCCTTCGCACATGAGCTGAACAAGGCCATAAGTCACTTCAGCACTCAGCGCAACTGCCACCGGTGGAAAGGAAAAGGAGAAAGAAAGAGCGGGAAGAGAAGGAGAGGGAAAAGGCACGGTCGGCCCAAAAGTACTGCAAGAGGAAGGCCAGAATGATGGATGAAGAGAAGGAGGCCCAGAAGGAGAGGTGAAAGAAGAGAATTGTTAAGCCTCAAGGGTCTGATGACCTTGTGAGGTGATGTTGAGCAGTGTTGGTCAGGGCAAGGCTTGAGGTGATGGGGTCCTGAGACTATGTGGGGGTCCAGGTTTGTCAAGTAGCATGTGGGGTGTTCTAAGAACACCCAAAAGATTTTCTAAATTCTCTAAGATATTCTCAAATTTTGATCATCATTTTCTTCAAACCATCACAACTCCTCCAATATGATGTTTGATGGCATCAGAAGACATACATATGGTTGCTAACCCTAACCCTAACCCTAACCAACTTAACTAGCCCTAAGCATAGACACATCTAAAATGACAACCTCCCACCAGATAGCCATCCACAACAAGAAGGACTACAAGGACTACAACTAGTTGCTATTGCAAGGACTACAACTAGTTGCTATTGACTTGCTGCTTCCTGGTCTTGCCTCCTCTGCTTTGGTCGCTTCTGTTCTGCATATCACCAGTAAATTTGTTGGGTCTGAGTACTAATGTGCAGCCACAGCAAAGAGGGATTGGTTAGGAATGGAGAGGTCGGACAGGATTGAGTGCAGCAGAGCAATGGCCATAGAGGTCATGGTAAAAAAAATTGTTGCCATTCAGCTAAGTAATTATCAGCACATGCATTGAGAAGCAAAAGGTTTTGTGTCCTGACAAAAACAATGAATGAAAGTGTGCACAATTGTAGATGAGGCCCTGTTGGCCTGCAACCCACTCAGCTGGTAGGAGTGGTCAGTGGCCCCTGTCCAACAAGACCAAGCATTGGTTGGGACGCCTCTGCCACACACTCTTGCAGTTGGTTGTACCACACACATCGATTGCCATGCACCAATGTGACTTCAACTTAGGCAACGTCAATTTGGACATTAAGACTAGACTAGGGTTGCAGTTGACGTCGCATTCAGATGAATTGCCTACCTACATTGCCTTCAAGGAGCCCTCATCGCCGCAAGACGAAATCAAGATACTCAAGTCGATACATCGGAAGATTGGACAGCACGCAGTCTGTCTGCCTTATGTTGGAGGAGGCAGAGCTTAGCAAGGAAAGATGAGCGAAATGACGGTGCTTTGATTCGCCAGATGAGCGGGTTGAACGCTCGCTGCTGCTCTGGATGTTGCTGTCTCTGTGACTGTGGATGTGGTGGAGGAGCATACATGCTGGAGTGCCTCACTGCTCCAGCGTGCGAGCGACCCCGATACCGGTCAAATGGTTGGGCGAAGCGGGATGGACCTCGTGATGGATCAACAGGTTGTCAGGGAAAGACCTCCACGGTCGTTTCGCTGTTGGAGTGATCCCAGATCAAGCGCGTAGCACAGACAAGCGACCTGTGAACGACACTTAGGAGAGTGGCGCGGGGCGAAGCGGCCATACCGCAGCCATGTTTCTATGTTACAGAGATTACGCCGAATCGTTTTGTGAGGCAGCGAGTGGACTTCGGGATCAGGGTTGAGCGTGATTGCGACCCGGAGCACAACGCGACGCACCAACCTCATCAGGTTCTCTGTTGCCGAGAAGCAAGGTAGTGAGACGTGTGCGTCGTAGTCCATCTTGAGAGACCCTGGTCGGAAGCGTGAAGGGCTGTCGTTTGTGACTGCGGTAACCGGCCGTGAAGGGTTTGACTCTGCGTGCCTCTTTCTTCGAGGCTTAGGACCCTCCCTGAGACGAGAAGTCAACCTGCGCGTCGATTCGTGCGGGGATTGCGTCGCCCTGCTCTTCCCTCGTCGTTGTCGTTGTCGTTGTCGTTGTTGTTGTCGTTGCGTTGCAGTCCCTTCTCGATGAGGAGGAGCGACGAGGGCGCTTTCAGATCTTGCAGTTCGCCTTCATCGTCTACTAGCACCTCGTAACAGCGGCTGGTAGCTTTAGGCAAGTCTACCTAGGTCAGTCCAAGCTTGCGCCTCTTGTCCACCGCCTCGACGTCGATCGAGATCAGAATGACGCAGACGAGCAGCTCGAGATCATCTACCAGCGGGCTGATCGCGCTCACCTTTGGCGTCGACAATTTGAGTCAAGCCGCAAACGGCGCTGATTACCATTCTCAGATTGCACAACAGAGACCAAGCTGAGAGCATGGGTGCACAAAAGCGTCTTGGATCATCTGCCTGGACGCTGCAGACCTCTTTACGCCGAGGTTGACTTCCGCCTCGACCGTTGGCGAGATTGTTAAATTGTCCCGATCATCCGCCCCCACGGTCTTGACAACTGCTGTCGAGCTTCAACTACTATGCATCGTTTGAGACACAATTGGCTGCAGCAACGATCTCACTGTCGCTCTTGTCGACATCCACAACATCCTTTTGACTTTGTCGAGACACCATCTGAGCAGCTGTGCCGATGTAACAATTTCGAATTTTAAATATATTGAGTGTGAGATCGCGCGCACAGGAAGGCCACGCTGCTCGGCAACAGAGATTTTCTGCGAGCGAGCGAGCGAGCGAGCGTCTGACTCGGATCAATGCGGCAGGCTAGCGAACTTTCGATTTGTTTGGAAGAGGCAGGAGAAGAGCTAGAAGAAATTGAAATTTCACTTTTTTTCCCACCGCCGCGGGATCGTTCGAATCTCCACTTTGCCAACGTCACACCAAAAAAAAGTGTGACTTTGAGAGAGGAAGCAAGAAGTTGATTATTAACTCAGACTGAGCGCTTTCGATGCGCAAAGCAACTTTGCTCAGCTGTCAAATTGACATCCGATCCTTCCTTCCTTCCCCCACTCCACGCTTCCACCCTGGTCGTCACCGGCATCAAGCTATCACTGGCTCCTCGTCACGAAACACTAACAAGCTCCCCTTAGATCGTGGAGGAATCGATTGGACCTTCCGCACTTGACTCGACGACGGACCCGCTTGCTCACCATCATGTCAAATCCATCTGCTCACTTGGAGAGCTCCTCCAAAGCTCAGAGTGCTTCGACATCCATGACCGCGTCCAACTCCCTTCTGGATCTGCTCGCTGGTGCGCCTGGTCGTGTCACTTCTCCCCCTTCTTCCACCGCTGCCGCCGCAAACCCGCTGGCAGCTTCACTCTCCAAGGACTCGACATCCCCCGCTTCACCTTCATCCGCAGCCGAACAGGACTCGCAAAACACACGAGCATCATCGAGGATCATGCCCGGCCCCTCGCAACAGCAGCAGCAGCCTCCCAAGGATGTCAATTCCCTCATGCAGCAATTCATGGCTCCTGCGCCCTCCTTTGTCCTGTCGCCCAACGCCGACAACAAAGTTCCCAACCAGCAATCGTCCAACGATGAGCAAAGGCAGTCACGACCCGTCCTCCTCAACAAAGCGCTTCAGCTGCCTCCTTCGCCTCCTAGCTCTGTCAGCAGTCTCACGGGCAGCAAGCAACGCCAGTCCTCGTCTGGCTCTCGCTCGCCCGTCATCCACACACCCGCATCTCTCGATGGAGATCTCTTCAAGTCTCATCATGCTTCTTCTTCCTCTGCCATGAAAGCATCGTCGGACGAGGCCGCGCCCGCTGCACCTTCGCCTTCGCTCGAGACACCCTTCGACTTTGTCAGCCCCTTTGACATGCTCTCCAAGCGCGACGATGAGCCCACACCACAGCCAGCTTATGCGCAGGCTCAGCCGGCACCTTCGACCTCGACCTCTCAGCAACCTGTCGAGCCGACAAATGGCTACGAGGCGGCCAATGCAGGCATTTCCAGCTTGCTGCAAAAGCTTTCCGCGTCCGCAGCCGCAAACAAGTCGTCACAGAAGCCCAGTCCACCTGCATCCATCAAGACTAATGCCCCGGTCCACCAAGCTGTGCCAACAGCGTCTGCGGAGAAACCTCAGGACGCAGCTCAGTCAACTGCAGAAGCTTCAGCCAGCCCGGTGGACTCCGCTTCTACGCGTCCAGCCTTCCGCAAGCTTCCGTCGCATCCTGTGCCGCTCGAATCCCCAGACAAGCAGCACCATGCTTCTCGTCACGCCGCCGTGCTCAAACACAATGACGCTTTCGACGATCCCAAATCCTCTGGTCTGTCGGTCCTCTCGCCATCGCGCTCCTCTAGTGCTCCCGGCATCACCACCCTTGATCTCAGCGCTCAGCAGCCAGGTGGCCTTTCAAGCTTGCGCAACACCCACGTCGAGACCTCGGGTGTCGCCCTCATCTCTTCACCCTTCCACTTCCCCTGCAGCGTCTCTGCTGCAGGTCTTCTTCCAGCTTCTCGCATCGCCAACCTGGGACACAACGTTGCCTGCTACGCCATGTCCAAGGGCAAGGTCAGACTCATTCACCTCGGCACCGGAGCCAGGCTGCTCGTACAGGCGCCAAGCAAAGCTTCCATCCGCTCCATCGCCGCATATCAGTCCTCGCACAACGGCGGCACGTTCCTGCTGGCTGCTCTCGTCGAAGCGTCCAAGAACGGCTCGGACGAAGGTGTCGTCCTCTGGAAGGTGCCTTCTCCCTTTGTATTGCAAGGCAAGGAAGCTTCGGATCCTGCCTTGATCCGTCGCATCACCGCCGATCCCGCCAAAGGCTCTTTTGTCCATCGCTTCACTGCTATTGTCTGGCATCCTACCGAGCCAAGGCTCGCCATCTCCACCAGCGACAGCAACGTCATCGTTGTCGACGTTGCACAGCAGCTTTCTTCGTCACCAAAGGAGTCTCGATCGCTTTCCGAGTCGGACGTTGACTCGCAGAGCAAGGATGTGCCCAACAACGAGTTCTTGGCTGCCTTCGCTTTCTCTCCAGATGGCTCCATGCTGGCTACCCTCTCGGCGCCGCCAGACGGCGATGTTTCATGGACTTTGACTTTCAAGTCCCTCGGTGGCAATGCAGAAAACCTGACTTTCCCCATGGAGTCGCCTCTGCAAGAGCCAATGACCATCAGCCATCTCTCCTTCGTTACTGGCGCCAAAAACGACAGCAAGACCAGGGCTCAAGACGGAGACGCAAAAGTCATTCGCGGTGTACTCGTTGGCTTCAAGTGCAACACCATTCTGGCTCTCTACGATCTTGCCTCGCGATCATTCAAGCACGTTTGGAAATTCCAAGTGCCTCTGCACGCATCTGCCGACGGAGAAGAACACTTCAACCTCGTTCAGTTGGACTCGAAGAGCAACACGCTATTGGTTTGCAACAGCTTCCGCTCGTCCATCTTTGCCGTGCCGCTCGAGTTCCAGCCGCTTCCATCGGCGGACATTGACTCGCTTTCAGCCCGCCTCGAAAAAGGCCTGCTGCCCTGGAGCATTCAGCTGTCCTACCCGATTCACGAGTTTGCTTTGCAGGATCCATGCACATCCCTGACCATCAGCGCGAGTGCCAAGGACGCCGGCGAGCCTTCGAGGCTGTTTGTTGCCTTCCCAGAGGGCGTCAGCGTTGCTCAGCTTCACAAGACTGAGCCGTCTGCAGAGGAGGCGGAAGAGGCGACCGCCGCAGAGGATGGCAACAAGACAACCGAGCCTGCCTCAGATCAGGCTGCGGCTGTCTCCTCGCCAGCTCCCGAGCCGACACCTCACGCATCCGTTGTCGACTGGCAGACAAGCCCGAGCAAATCTAGCAAGAAGAAGAGCAAGAAGAAGAAGGCTCTTACTGCCAAGCCGCAGGCTGAGGAGGCGGCTTCCAGTAAGGCCGACGGCTTAGAGGCGCCCATGCAGAGCCTCGAGCCCGCTTCCAAGACTGGAGTCGCAGCTGCCGCACCCGAGGCTCAGCAAAGCCAGGAAGAGGCTCCGACGCCTACGCCCAAGCAGACCTTGACTGCAGCAACGGTTTCAAAAGCGCCCACGTCTCAGGTCACGCCCGCTGCCCCCTCGCAGTCACCCGCCGCTGAAGCTACGCCCCTCTCTGCCGATGCTATCACCGCTGCGCTAACGGACACCATCACTTCGGCTGTTCACGACGCCGTCTCGGCCAACATTGCTTCGGGCTTCCAGCAGTCTATCGAGGGCTCCATCCCGCAGCAAGTCGAGCGACTCATCACCTCGACGGAACTCAAGGCCGAGCTCACACGCAACATCGCACAGGCCATCCTGCCTGCTGTCCAGCGCACGGCCATGGAGGTCGTCAGCCGCGTCCTTGCGCCTCACTTTGAAGACGTGATGATGTCGGTCTCTGAACGAGTCGAGCGCGCTATCGTCTCGGAGATCACCAACGTCAGGAAGACATTGATTGCCGAGCAAACCGACTCATTCAACGAGACGGAAAAGGCGGTCAAGGCGATCCAGAGTCAAGTCCTTGAAGTCTTGGAGCAAGTCAAGGACCTCAACACTCGCCCAGCCAACAAGAGTATCGAGCTCAGAAGCGGCGATGCTTCTCGCATCGCGACCAAGGCAAATGGCGCCCCTCGACCTGGCTCGGCGGATGAGCTGTCCAAAGTCGAGGCTGCACCGGCCGTCAAGGCCCGTGATTCGGCGAGCAGCACGACTCGCAGAGACGCAGCCCTGGCGCCGGCTCAGCTTCCGACCAAGTGCCGCTTGCCTGAACGCGTTGCTGTGATTGGCGCTGGCCCTGTTGGCTGCCTGGCTGCTCTTGCCTTTGCTCAACGAGGATGCAAGGTCGACATCTTCGAATCGCGACCTGACCCGCGCACGCACGAGGCAGTCGCACGTGCTTCGCAGCGCAGCATCAACCTCGCTCTCTCCACTCGCGGCATCACTGGCCTGCGCAGTGTCAGCCTCGTCGGTCTTGGCAAGTACGCTCACACCGGCAAGGATCTCGCCGATCTCGTTCTGCAAGACTCGGTGCCCATGAGGGCCAGAATGATTCACGTGGTAACCAAGCGTGCGACAGACGACCGAAAGGCAGAGGTCAAGGAGTTGAGCCAGCTGTACAGCACCAAGGGCGAAAGCATCCACTCGGTGGACCGCGGCAGGCTCAACAACATCCTGCTCGACCATGCTCTTATGCACCCCAACGTTGACGTGCACTTTGAGCACAAGCTGCAGAGCGTCGACTTTGACAATGACACCCGAACGGCCGCAAAGCGAGCTGCCTTGCCAGCCGCCAACGGCGTTGCCGCAAAGAAGTCGGGCGGGGAGTCTTCTGCTGACGAGCTCTTCCGTCGCAGCGGCAAGAACAAACATGCGGCCACGAAACGAAACCCCGCTCAACAGCCGAGCCAAGGCTCTAATGTTGACCGTGTGCGTCTCGACTTTGACGTGCACAGCACCAACCAGCGCATCCCGAAGACGTCCAACACGCACTTTGCCTCGTTTGTCGTCGGCTGCGATGGTGCGCACTCTTCGATCCGCTCCGCCATGGGCAGCCTCATTCGCATGCACTACACTCACAACTACATCGACACTGGCTATGTCGAGCTCTCGATCCCTGCTCGCACCTCGTTGTCATCGGGCTCGCGCATCCGCGGCTCGGGCGGAGCCGATGGCAAGCCTGGCGGACACGACGCCTTTCACCTCGACCCCAACCACCTCCACATCTGGCCGCGACACTCGTTCATGCTCATCGCGCTGCCCAACCTGGACGGCAGCTTCACGTGCACGCTGTTTGCGCCATTCAAGATGTTTGCCTCGGAGATGTCGACGAAGGAAGGCATTCTGGCTCTGTTCCAGGCGCACTTCCCGGATGCGCTGCCTCTGATCGGCGAGGACACGCTGGTCGAATGTCTCACCACTCGCAGAGCCAGCGCGTTGGGAAGCGTCCAATGCGACCCGTACCACTACAAGGACCGAGCCGTCTTGATCGGCGATGCGGCCCATGCGATGCTTCCCTTCTACGGTCAAGGTCTCAACTGCGGCTTCGAAGACGTCCGCGTTCTGTTCGACATCATCGATGGCAAGGAGACGCTCGAAGAGGCTCTCGACACGTACACCAAGCAACGTCATCCGGACCTGGTGGCGATCCTGCAGTTGGCGGAGCAGAACTACCGCGAGATGGCCCACTCGGTCGTGTCCTGGCCCTACCTGCTGCGTAAGAAGCTCGACGGTCTGCTCATGACCATCCTGCCTTCGAGCATGTGGAGCAGCCTCTACGCCATGACCACGTTCAGCAACCTGCCGTACTCGACCGTCGTCAAGACCGAGAAGCGCCAGCAGAGCATCATCGGCAATGTCGTGCTGACCACTGTCGTTGGTATCATGACAGGCGCCGTCGTTGGAGTGTACAGGACGAGAGGCGTCTGGCAGCCTGTGACTCAGAGATGGATTGATGCGGTCCAGCGCCAAGCGTAATGTTCATTGTACCTTTTCTCATCGTGCTTCCATCGAAGAATGAATGTCGGTCGTGCTTGCTTCATTGAACAAGGTGTGACCGTCTGTGTGCGCGCATGTTGCGACCGAGTGCTTGAGTGTGCCTGGATCCACTCAAGCCAATTCTGTGGCTATGACGAGCGCAGACGTTGTCCTGCGCGTCAGCACGACGTATGGTGACGGTGTCACCGCAGAATTTGATCGACTGCTGGCTGAACAGGTGCCCCGGAAGATCGTAGGTGAGCATCTCCAGGGAGCAGATGGCGCATTCAATGCTTGGCTGATGATACGGCCATACATAAGTGCTGCATGACGATGTGGCTCTGTTGGATTCGGATCGGGTATGTGCTTCCACGAATCGACCAGGGCAGCGTCTCGTCCTTCAGGCACCGGGGACAGAGGCGGAAGGCGAAGAGGTCGAATCGCTGCGGGTCGACCATATGCAACAAAGGCTCCGATGTCGGCGACGCCAAAGTGCTGCTGGTTGTGGGCAAAGCACAGCTGTACGGCGTCTACAGTGAGGCAGGGAAAGGCATGGCACTCTTCCGGATGGACCAGGAGAGAGTGCACCTCGAAGTCGCCCTGCGCCAAGGCAGCTAGCGTCCATTCAGATCGAGTGCCATCCAGACGCAGAAACCAGCAAGTGTACGAGGTCAGCTTGCGTGTGGCCAGGTTACGCAGCTTCTGCAGCTGATGGGTGCGATGGCGGAACAGATGCTTGTCGAAGAAGTCCTTCTCCTGAGGAACGAATGTGGCTCTGTCGGCACACTCCAAATGTGGGCACGGCTCGCGAGCAAGCACGTCGTAGCAAGCTTGACGAGACGCCTCCTGTGAATGTGATGGTGGGGAAGCACATGGGATGATCGTGTCAACTTGCTATCGGGCGAGATCTGCACCCGCTGCGATGGAGGCAGAAGGAGTAGGTCGGCGCGGAGAGAGCGACGAGCAAGTAAAGTGCGGACGACCGGAAAAACCTCGAACAACTCGAGTCGAAGGCCGTCCTGGATGCTGAAGTGTGAAGGATCGAAGCGTCATAGTCGAAGCTTGAGTGGCCAGTTGAGACGTTGACGTTGCTGTCGCTGATTACCGTCAGTCCCTTCCGCATTGTTACGGCGGACGATATGCAGGTGCCTTGGACGACGAGGATGATGACGATGAGGCAGCAGGCAGTGCCAACGATGATGTTGCCAGCGAAGCTTTCGACCAGCCCGCGAATCACTGTAGCGAGCCCTGAATCCTTGAAAGAAAGATTCCGTCTATCGACAAAGCAGCAGCAGCACCGCGAGGTGTTACGCACGTCGTCCTCGGCAACTTCCAGCGCCACTCTTTCACTTCGTACACACCACATTGACTCGCAGGTGTCTCACCCTTCCGCTGCTCTCACACACATTCTGCAAACGACACAACCAAGATCAAGTAAGAAACATACATTGTCCACAACAACAAACAAAAAAGAGAGTGAAAAAAACTAACCCATCCCCGCCTCTACTTCTTAATAACCTGGAAGCCAACCTCTCCATCCGCGGTCGACATGGCATACACCACCGCCATACCCTCCACAAACGCCATGATGGGCTGAATGATCAACAGCGCCACCGCATGCACAGGGACCTGCCACATCTGATGCCACTTGTAGCCGTAGTCGATCTCGGAAAAGAAGAGACCCGAGTAGTAGAGCCAGTAGAAGTTACCGAAGCAGAAGCACGAGATGACGTAGAGCCACCTGGGCGTGGGACCGGACCACTCCAAGAGCAGCGAAAAGGGGATGTTGATCAACGTAGCCACCAGACAGAAGATACCTGCCGTCCACAGCTTGATCGCGATCTGGGGCAGGAAGAACAAGCCATCGATACCACGAATACCCATGTACCAACGACGACGCTGCTTGATGAAATCCGCCCATCCCTCAGGCGACTGCTCTCGCACCACACCGTGGATACGACCCAACGTGAAACCTTTCGCCCACGCAGCCTGCGAAAACTCAAAGTCTTCGGCCAGCGAGCCAAAGTCCCAAGTCACCTTGTTCTCGACATCGCCGTTGATCATCAAGAACGACCCATGAACACCAAACACCGGCCGCTTGATAATGTTGCCCTGCAACGAAAACCTAGCCAGCTCGTCACCGACACGGATGCAGTCGGCAACGGCAAAGAACCAGTTCTTCCAGTACGTCTCCCTCTTACCGTTGTAGATGATGATACCCTGACCAATGTGCGCCGTATTGTAGCGAATGAAGTCAAAGCATCCACGCAGCGACTCGGCGTCCATCGTCGACTCCTCGTCCATGTGCAGCACCCAGTCGTACGGAGTGAGGTTCATGTGCGAGCGGAAGTAGTCGAGCGCCTTGGCCTTGTGCTTCGCCTTGCCCTGCGGCGACTTGTACGCCTTGGGCGTCATGACGTTGTCCAGATCCGGGTACGAGTACGGCTCGTCGGTGAGCACGATCGAACGCACCGCGGGGTGGTACTTTTCGAGCTTCTTGAGGTGCAGATGCGCACGCCTCGTCGTCTCCGGGTTGGATCCGCGCGTGACGGACACGATAAACAGACGGTGAATGTGCTCGCGCACCACAGGCTTCTTCTTGAGCTCCTCCGTAGTCCTCGTAATGTCCGGCGTGGCAAAGCCCAGCGTCGTAATGATGCAGTACGGCAGCGCCAACGCCCACAGCAGACGCCAGATGGTCGAAAAGTCGGCAAACCCATCCAGGATGTAACTCGACCAGGGGTTGAACCACATCCAAATGAAACCCAATCCCAAAATGATGCCCACCTGCAAAGGCCCCAAGAACGACAGCGCACGCAGCATCCACCTTGTCCTCACCGCCTGCTCGTCGTCCGAAATATCGGCATCAAACAGCGTCGAGTGCAGCTCGTTCATCTGCAGCCCCACCTCCATCGGGTGCGACGGCGGCGCAGGCGCATCCACCATAGTCCTCCAGTGGAACATGACCCAGAAAAAGTGCTTCGTCTTCGCCCACTTGTCCCTACACCACCCCGGCGTAGCCCTCGCCGCAGCCGGAGGCCCAAACACCACAAAGCGCGCCGTGTTGACCGCCGACGCGCGCAGCGTCGCCCACGTGTCCTCGCGGACGATGGTCTTGGCAAACCAGTCCGAGAAGATCATGGCCCACTTGTCGAGCGTGTGCGAGATGATCCACGCCGCCACGTACGCCGAGAAGAACGTGATGAGCCACGTGCTCCACATGTTGCTCCAGAACGTGTACCCACGGTCACGGAAGTGGATCACCAGGTACGGCATAATGCCGTAGATGATCGACATCTGACACACGTAGAAACCCAGCGCAACACGGCCGAGCGCCTTGAACGCCCAGTTACCCACCAGCCACTGCAGCACCACACTCATCTCGAGCCAGTAGTACAGCAGACCAGCCATGATCAGGTAGCTCGGCATACGACCGGCCGTAAACTCGGTGATGCTGTAGCCCAGCGTACCATCACGGTCGGTGATCCTCTGCAGCCCCGAGTCGATTCCAGTGAAAATCGGATTGTAGCAGAACGCCGCGACAAAAATGGCAGCCATAGCGGTTTCCGAAGCCAAGAAAGCGATGCGCGACTTCTGGTTGAACATCTTGATGTAGCCCGACGCCTTGAGATCGGCAGCAATGGCACCAATGGTGAACGGGATGTTCTGGTTGTACGTGTAACCCTGGAAGATGAGCAGCAGGGCGTAGAGCACAAAGCGACGCGAGGCATCCAGGTACATGACGATGGGCAGCATCATGAGCACGGAAAGCATTCCCCAGAGCTGCGGCACGATCGACCAGAGCATCGACGTGTTGAGCAGCTGCTGCAGGTAGTCACGGTTGGTAGCCAGGCGAAGGATGCCCTCGAGGATATCGCCGACGCTGGTCGAGATCTTCCAGTCCCTGGGGAAAGGCGAAGGGTTGGTGTAATCGACCTTGCACCAGAGCGGGTAGCCGAGGTTACCGCTCTGGAGCCAACCCTCTGCGATGACGGTCTGGTCAAAAGCGTGGGTTCCACACTCGACCTTCTGGATGATCAGCCAGACACCACTGACGATCAACAGACGCAGAGCACGGCGGATCATGGCCTCCGGAACGACGCTCCAGATGATAGGGCGACCGAGAGACTTGTTGCGGAAGTACGACGTGACGTTGAGACGTCCCGAAAGCATGTAGAAGAGCACCAGACCGATGGGGCTTCGCAGGATTCCGACGGGGGTACCGTTGGCAATGGTGTCAGGGTGGGTTCCGACAAACGTGTTGTCGATAAAGTGGCCGTTGAACACCAGGATCATGGCGATACCACGAAGACCGTCGGCATAGTCGAGGTAGCCGTTGGCCGCGTTCTTGACAGGCTGATCGGCTCGCGGTTTCTTTTCCTCCTCGACCACACCAGAGCCAACGGCGCCGGCCGAGTCCTTGGCCGCCTGGAACTCGGCGACGCTGGCACGCTTCTTCTCGTCGACGGGAGTTCCCGCAGCGGTTCGGTCGTAGGGGCTTTGAGAACCAGGCGTGTAAGGCAACGAAGTAAGCTCGCCGTTGGGCGTCAATGTGCTTGAACCTGCAAGGCGCAAAGCAGCAAACCAATCAGAGCGTCAGTGTGATCGTCCTCTTCAGCGTGCCCGTACATGTGAATTCTCTATCCCAGAAAGCGGATTGCGAGACTTACGACTGTGGTAGCTGGGAAAATGGTTGTACGGCATGCGACCGACGGGTCGGATTTCGTCGTCATTCTCGTTCGAAGACAAATGCGGACGGTCGCTGGAGCTCTCGCTCTTGCGCTTTTCTTGTTGCTTGAGCATAGGCGACGACATGTTTGCGATTCGTGCTCTCCAAAAGGCGCAGAACTTGCAAGCACGAGCAAGGAAAAGAGTGTGCGCTGAGACTACACGCTAGCCACGATCCCACAACGAACACCGATGTGCGAAATGCAGCGACGAGAGAGAGTGCGCTTAGGAAGGAAGAAGGGAGGGTGCGCTTCAGAGCTCTTGCGTATGCTCTTTGGTGAAGGCGGTGACGGGGGGGTAGTCGAAGGTGATGGTTGGTGAAGAGGAGAGGGGAGGGAAAGGGAGCTCGACGTGAGCAGGACTGATGATGAGGGGCGATCAAAAGCGAACGGCGATCTTGGGAGCAGAGGAGGCGAAGGGTTCACTGACAGAAACGGATAAAGCTGTGTGTGACAGGCGACAGAGACAGAAAGCAGGGCAGCGCTGCGGGCATGTGAGCAGCGGCGAGAAGCCCTTGTTTAGAGGCACCAAAAGGCATGCGATGGCTAACAAGCCTCGATACTGGGACGGCGGACGAGAGACGAAAAAAGAACAGAGCAAGAAAAAAAGTTTTGGTCTCTCGCCTAGCTAGCTAAACCGGAGGTTAGGTGGTCTCCTCTGATCGCAAGCTTTGTTTGTGTATCAAGCGAAGTTTGCCATGGTTTCAGCAGACTCGAACCGGGGGGCGGTTTCGCCGCATACGTGTGTCGAACCGAGCAGGCGACGTTCGAGGCGACCGCGGAATCGGCTGTCAGGAGGCCATGGCATGGCAGGCAAGGGCAAACAACAACAACAACAAAAAAAAAAAAAAAAAAAAAAAAAAAAAAAAAAAAAAAAAAAAAAAAAATAAAAAAGTTCGGGGGGGGGAGAACCCGCCCCCCCCCAACCCAAAAAAAAAGGAGGGGGAAAGCACCGACT
>JALCCG010000119.1:0-61637 GCA_023212695.1 Sporisorium sorghi | reverse complement strand
AAATCTGTCTTCGTTGCTGGCGGGGGGGGGAGGGGGGCGGGGCTGGTTTACTTCGCTGGTTCCACTTTTTTTTCCCCCCCTTTTTTTTTCCCCCCCCCCCCCCCCCCCCCCAACTTGGCCGCTTCCACTCCATCCCATTCCACCTCCTTGTTGACGAGGGCTTTGTACATAAATGAACCCAGTCGAAGAAATCCTGCTGTTCTCTTTCTCTCTCGCGCGGATGGTGTTGTTTCATTGTGTGCTGAGGCGGCGAATGTGGGTGGAGTTGACCGTTGTGAGACAGCTGAGGATGATGAGTTGTGGACGCAGATTTCTTTGAGCAACGCTCAAGTTCAAGTCAGACAGACACGAAAGCTTTCAGACGACGATGTGCGACGCAGCAAGAACTTGCGACTGATTTGACATTCAGCAAGAAGTGCACACGGCAATCGAGACTCGAGCGCGCTCTCTACTTCAAGAACTGGGCGTGATACCTGACATGCTCCTCGGCGAACGTCGAGATGAAGTAGTAGCTATGATCGTAACCGTCCTGGAGCCTCACTTTGACCCCCTCGAACCCTTTCTCCTTGGCGACCTTTTCAAAGTTCTCGGGGAGGAGCTGGCCCTGCTTGTAAAAGTCATCTGCGGTACCTGAATCCACCAAGATGTTTGGCTTTCCTTCAGCGCTCTGGAGGAGGAACGTGGCGTCGTACGCCTTTCCCTCGTCCAGACCGCCGGCGAGGTAACCCTCGAAAGCCTTCTTGCCCCAGTCGCACTGTGTGGGGTTGCAAATCGGCGAAAACGCGGACGCGGAGCGATACAGCCCCCTATTCTTCAGGTACAGCGTCAGCGCGCCGTGTCCGCCCATCGAGTGGCCCATCACCGCAGCCCTGCCCGTGTCGACCGGCACACTGTTCTCCGCCAACCTCTTCGGGAGCTCCTCGACCACATACTCGTACATCCGATACGCTTTACTCCACGGCTCCTTGGTAGCGTTGACATAGAACCCGGCACCTGTGCCGAAGTCGTAGCTGTCATCTTCGCCGTCGACACCCGCGCCGCGAGGGCTCGTGTCCGGAAACACAATCGCGATCTGCTCAGCCTCAGCAGCGGCGAAGAAGCCGCCCTTCTGCGCAGCGTTGTCCTCTGTACACGTCAGTCCGGACAGGTAGTACAGCACCGGGACACGGTGTGCAGGGGAGGCAGAGGAGGGAAGGAACACGTTGATCGACGTGGTGAGCGAGGCGAGCGAGGTCGAGGTGAAGGTGTATTTGGTCAAGGTGCCGTTGGAGACTTTGGTGCTGGATTTGGTTGTGAATGACATGCTGGGCGAAAGGTTGGCGGTAAAGGTGGTGATGCGTGTGGAAGTTTGGGTGGCAGATGAGAGATGATGGTTGTGAGGGGAAGAAGGGAAGGTCGGGTTCTAAATATGTGGTGCTGAGTGTGTTCGAGATCGCAGGTCAGTGCGCGGCTGCACAGAGAGGTGGAGGGAAAATTGGCCGTCTTTTCCTTCCTTTCCCGCCACAACGGAACTGAACGTGCACGTCTCGTGCGGCATGGTGCGGCGTTCTCCTGCTTCTCGCTGCTCATGCTCATGCAGCGTCGAGACATATACACACAAACACCACCGCTCAGGACCACTTTCTCAGAAGCCTCCTGTCTGACTTAGGAACAGCAAATCTAGAAGAATGTATTGCTATCGTGATCATGAGGCGGTGAACGTATTCCCCCAAGATCCTCCTCACTTGCCACCCTGGAGCAACCCCTTCATCAACTCTATACACCTCTCGTTCTCCTCCTGCGTACCGACCGTGATCCTCAAGCAACCAGCACATCCCAGATCCTTGGCCCGGTTACGCACCACCAATCCCATCTCCTCCGCCATGCGCTTGTAAACCATCTGCGCCACCTCATTGTCCGGCTTGGACCGCGTCTCGAGATCCAGCATCTGCACCAGCACAAAATTGGCCTCGTTTGTCCCCAGAATCGCGCCAGCGCCAGGCAGCGTCTGCAGCGCACCAATAAGCGTGTCGCGGTTGCGGATGAGCGTCTGAACGTTGGTGCGCATCTGTGCGATGCCCGTGGGCGAGAGTGCGAGCGAGGCGAGGTGGGCGGTGGGCGACGAGATGTTGTACGGCGCCTTGGTGTTGTTCATGATCTGGACCAGGGGAGGTTGAGCGAAGGCGATGCCGAGGCGGATGGCGGCGAGACCGAAGGCTTTGGAGAGCGTTTGGGTCACCATGAGGTTCTGGTAGGAGTGCACTAGGCTGACGGCGCTGACGACTTCGTCGGCGGGACGCTTGCCCATGCGTTTTTCTTCTTCGGCGAAGTCGATGTACGCTTCGTCGACGACCACGAGGCCCTTGTAAGCAGGGTTGTCGAGCACCTTGCGCACGTCGCTCGGGGGGATGAGCGTGCCTGTTGGATTGCCGGGCGAGCAGATGAACGTGATCTTGATGTCCGGGTCTTGAGCAAGCTTGCTGTTGACCGCGTCGACGTCGAGCGCAAACCTGCCACCCTCGGTAATGAGCGGCACCTTGACTACCTCGAGATCATTCACCGCAGCGCACACGCTGTACATGCCGTACGTCGGCGGGCAAATCAGAATCTTGTCCTTGCCCGGGCGGCAGCACACGCGCTGGACCAGATCCAGCACCTCGTCACTCCCCACGCCCAAAAACACAAACGCGTCGTTCGGCACCCCACGCAGCTGTGCCAGCGAATCTTTGATCCCAAACAGCCCCGGATCCGGATATCGGTTGAGCGAGAGCGGGTCGTCGGCCTCGTTGGCCGCTACGGGCGTGACAGCGCCGTTCGACGTGCCCGGGTTGTGCGGGATGACCGACTTGGGCGGGAGCGAGTGGCCGAGGCTGTTCTCGTTGGCATCGAGCAGGATTCCGGTTTGGTAGTCATCACGTGCGCAGCGGTAGGGCTCGAGCGAGAGGATGTTGGGCCGGATGAGGTGTTCGAGTTTGAAGTGAGGCGGGTTGTGAGCTGCGGCGGCCGCGTTGGCGGCTCCGTCGAGGCCTTTGATGGTCATTGTTGGTGTGTACTGCCAGAAGTGGAGAAAGGGGTGAGGTGTGAGGGTATATATAAGTGATGCGATGAACAACAACACAGTTGTCAAGATGTTGAGAAGGCGTGTGGATGACTCGCAAGGTTGGAGGAGTGGCTGATTTACGATTTTCATGATTTTAAGTTGCCGAGCCTCTATCGTATGCAGAGAGAGAGAGAGAGACAGAGAGACAGAGGAAGAGAGGCGAGTCACTTTCTGTTGAAGCAGACGCTTCTTCTAATCGGCCGGGTGAAAATCCAGCCTCCACAACGCAAGCCAACGCAATCCAACGCAATCCAATCACAGAATCCAAAGCTTTCGTTTGTTTCTTGCAGAAGGAGCTTTCGATTCACATTCGTGACCATCGTTCCTCGGTGACCAACTCAAAAGATCAAGCTGCCAATGATGCTGCGAACCACGACGCAGCGCGGGCTGCTCACGTCGGCGGCGCCGCTTCGAACCATTCCCGCACGCTTAGCTGCTGCGCCAGTTCCCCTCCTTTCAACATCTCAACAAGCCAAGGTCACAGTAACGAGCACGCAACCTCCTCTGCCACTTCCATCCGCTACAGTGCGCTCGATCAGCACATCTCAGAGTCGGGCGCAACCGACAACCAAGTACACGGCATCTCCGCTCACAGATGGCGAGTATCACAAGCTCTCGAACACAGCCATCGATTCGCTCACCGAGACGTTCGAGACGCTTCTCGAGCAAGCCGACGTAGAGACGCTCGAGCAAGAGGCGAGGGCCAAGCATCAGGGAGCCACTCGCGGCTCGCCCGCCTCCGAATGGGATATCGAATGTGCTGTAAGTTTTCAAACCATGCTCCAAGCGTCGGCACACCCAATCCGACGGGATTCCCACACGTACGACCAACATCCTGACACCGATATCTTTGCCTTACTCAATCGTCGCAGTCCGGCGTGCTGAATCTGAGATGCGGCGTCCACGGCACTTGGGTGGTCAACAAGCAGCCTCCCAACAAGCAGATTTGGCTTTCGAGTCCAAAGAGGTATGTTTGCCAACGACGACGACGACGACGACGACGACGCCACGTTCCCACGATACCGCCCCAAGTTGCTCTGAGAGAAAAGCTTGTTGTATCACTCTGTGACTGACCTCTTCTCTCTTGTGACTGCTTGACTTTGACTCAATCTCCTTCGCCGACACAGTGGGCCTAAGCGATTTGACTACGACGTGGATAGCAAGACGTGGTTCTGCCTTAAGGAGGGTGAGACGTCGACGCTTCACGAGTTGCTGCAGGAGGAGCTGTCGCAGGTCTTTGACACTGAGGTCGAGCTGGTGTTTCAAGACGACTGAAGCAGATATGTGAATGCAAAGCAATCATATCCTGAAAAAAGGAAAAGGCCGTCCTAGGAGCCACCCAAGCAACCACCCCGGATCTAGGCTTAACAAAAAAAAGAAAGAAAAAGAAAAGGTAAGAGTACTGGGGATTCGAACCCGCGACCACCAACTGACCTAATTTACAAGCATAAGAGACCCTCTACCAACTACACCACAACTATTGTTGGGGATTGGTGGCTGGCACATAATTATAAACTACACATCAAGCTAAAAATCAGTCACGAAGATCAAATCATGAGAAGTCTCGACAGATAATCATGTTTTTTTTTTTTTCTTTTTCTAAAGCCAAAAATGCGTTAAGTGAAAAGTCGTCCCCGGAGCCACCCTAGGAGCCACCTTGCAGGGTGGCTCCGCGAACAACCAAGGGGGTGGGGTGGCTGGGGTGGGTGGCTCCTAGGACGGCCTTTTCCTTTTTTTCAGGATATGATTGCTGTTCGTTCAAAGTGAATCCCTGAAATCGGCTGAATGGGCTGTGCCGATTTCGTGTTTGTCCATCGAAAGCGTGACAAAGGTTGGCCGGAGGGCATCATCGCATGTAAATGGCTAAACCAGCTGACTCGTTGTTTTCGTAATTTTTACGTTACCGCATGTTTCCAACATTCGTAATCCTTATGATGCTATTTTCACGATATGAGTCTCTATTGCGTGTGTGACGCTAAGTTATAACTTATCACATTTTGCTGCGGAAGGGAATGATCGAAAAGTAGTTTAACTACAGCTGATTTTCATGGCCAAGAGAAATTGACACGAATTTTGGATGAGCTTGGCATCAATCGAGTAAGTTGAGTCAATTTTTTCTTGCCAGACCGAATTCGAATGAGCTGTGATTTCACGTCACATGTCAAGATGTGAGCATTTGCGAGTCAAAAACATCAGGGGGGCGAATCATGATCGAGTTTCCAAGAATACGGTCTGAAATTCACTAACGAAGTAACTTACACAGAATTGCGCTGCCTGCTTTCGGTCGTACCAAATTCGATCAGTCCTCTCCACTGCGTTTTGATCACTGCGTTTTGAGGAAATCACAAAATCAGACGTAGCAATCCAAAAGACGCGAAAATTGTCGAAATTGCATGTATCTCACGATTTTTTGGATGCTTTCGGCGTTGATTAACTTAGTCAGACTCTGTTTGCAGGATCCGTGTAGTTAGCTGGCTGTGTCTCCGACTAGGCATCCTGTGTCTTCTCCCTTCAAACGCCCCTTCTGCCATCTTCGGAAAGGCTTCCGCCATTCCAAGCAGTCTATATTAGTTTCGCTGGATTAGCGTGTGCGAATGTGGCCAGAGGCAAGTCTTGCATGAAGATATTTATGAATCTGACTATGAGAGGTCTTGTAGTTAGATTGGACAAGGAGCTCTTCCCATGTTTGGGTGCTCTTGTGATTATTTATATACATGAGCATGCATAACTTTGAGTGACTAGAGTCCTTCCTGCTTGATGCTTCTTTGCCTCTTCAGGTTGAGTCATGCCTTCTTTGTTCTTGATTGTTGGGAGAGTTGCCAGAATCTAAGCTTCTGATTGGGCAGGATTGTCTGCCTGCCTACTGAGTTGTTCCGGCAACCAAACCCAACATTCTGGCTTTGTTCCAGAATGTCTGTGAATGTTAGATCATTGACACTGGATCTTACAGCTTTAATTGGGATGATGTAACCCCTAATTGCCGATATTCTAACAGTCTAGAGAGCCGGTGGTTGACTGCAGGATGTAGAGAGAAGAAGAGCGGGAACTTCCAGGAAGGGCTGCCGCCTTACTGGCTGACGTATCGTTTGTGAGGAGACTCGCTGGCTCAACTCGACGGAACGGGTGTTACAGAGAGCCATCTATCGGCTGTGTTCGATTTGGGTTTGTCAATCGCTGGCAGCAGGAAATCGTGCGCTGGTCAAAGCAGCCAGATGACGAGATGTGGTGTCGCCAATGTGATCGCGAACATGCCAGAGACTGATGCTGTGAGCGCTAACGTAGTTCCTGTAGATGCGAAATTCACCTAGATGAGAAATTGAAGGACGTGGAGGGGACATGGCTATCCAAGGCCAAAAAAAGTGAAAAACAGCCATGTCCCCCTTTTTTCAAAATTTCAAGGCAGCACACCAGTCAATTTCTCAGGAAGGGGGACACAGCTGTTTTGAATTTTCTACGAGCACAAACACCTGTGTCCCCCTCATCCCTCACCCACCTCAACATCACATCTGGAATGATTCAATTGATACAGCAACTGCTACATGAATGGTGGCATGAAGGGCTCAGCAGGATGTGAGAAAGGACCAGGCATATCATAGCACACTGAGCTGGAGCTTGGGAAAGATGGCAGTGGTGGCAAGAGTGGCTGAAGCCCCATGAGATAGTTGTAACCAGGGAATGGTGGTGGTGGCGGCAGTGACATCAAAGTCTCTGTGTGAACTCTGCTCTCTGCTGCTTGCAGCTCTGGCTCTGGTGCTGGAGCCTGTGAAGGTGGGTTGCTAGCTGGTGACGTGGTCTTTGTCTTCTTCCTTGCCTGCTTGCAGCTTTGCTTTGCAGCTTCCCTTTGAGCTTGCTGCTTGCGCTCTGCCAGGAGCCGTGGCAGATCACTTGTACTTTTGAGAGTTGATTGTGATCACCTGCACCTGTCCTCTGCTTGCTGGCATGCACTGCAGTCAATTCCTGAATCTGAGCCTGGTCGATGACATGTTGATTAAAGAGTTGGTCCACACACTTCCGAACTTGTGAGCCCATGCGTGCTGCTGACGTTGAGTGATGCGGATCGAGGCCTGCAACTCTTCTTGCTGAACCTGCAATTCCTCTTGTTGCACAAGGGATTGGAACAGCTGCACCACAAGCTGCTTTGCTTCCACTGGTGTTGAAGGTGTTGGTGTCTCTTCAGGAAGCAGACAAGGAGTTGGCGGAGTGGTCTCACAATGGAATGTTGGCATGTGGCACAGGACAGTTTCATGGCAAAGTGTCAAGTCAATGCCCACATCTTTGAATGCCTTTGCCATTGCTCTTCCTGTGATCACTTGACATGCCTTGATGTACATGCTGAGGAAGTCCTTCTTGCTGATGGACAAGTTGGCCCCCGCATACTTGTCAACCTCTGTTGAGAAGGCCCTCTGCAGCGGACCAAAGATGGAGACATCCAGCAGCTGGAGAAGGTGAGTGACATGCGGTGGTAGGCAGAGACACACAATGCAGGAGTCCCAGGCTTGCTGAATGAAGTTGGCCATGATGTGGGATCCATGACCATCAAGGATGAGGAGGCGGAACTTGCCCTGCGCCTTTTGCTTTGTGTGTTTGTCGAAGCAATCCCGCAACCAGTCTAGAGCCAGATCATCATCTGTCCAGCCATTGGGACTTGTTGCAAACACCCAATCCTTGGCTGCAGTGTAGTCATGGTACCATCCTTGTTGATGAGTCTTTCCCTTGAAGATGACCATTGGTGGTGGTGGTGGGCCTCATGTGCCAATGCACTCAACCACTGTGATGGTCTTGCAGTTGCCAGGGTAGGATCTGAAGCACTTGTTCTTGCCGTTCTCTTTCGGGACAATGATGTTCCTGGACTGGCTTTGACCAAGGAGGAAACCAGTCTCGTCCATGTTGTAGATGTTGTCGGGTGTGATGTTGTACTTGCTGACCATCTCCTCCAGCAAGTCAAAGTATGCTTCCACAATCTTTGGATGGTTGGCAAGCACTCTCTGTACATCCATAACGTGGGAGTAGTAGCTTCTGAGATCTGGGTGATGTTGCTTGAAGGAAGATACCCAATTCTTGCCAAGAGTTGCATTTTTGTTGCTAGTTTGCTGTCGGAGCAGTTGTTCAGTGGCAAGCTTCAGCTGCCCAGGCATGACAGGGAAACCAAAGTTGGCTTGTCGGTGAATGTGCTGTACCAGTACTTCCTCAGCTTCTTCAGGAAGAGCCTACAGAGCTTTGGATGCCTCCGACCTGCTCTTTCTTCCTTTGTAATGGTGAAACAATGTTGAGTGTGCAATGCCATGATGGTCTGCTGCGGCCTTGATGTCTTTGAAGCTGCCCTGTCTCAATGCTGACAAAGCTGCTTGGATCTGTTGTTCCTTCTGTTGACGGTCCTGCCAAAGCTGAGTACAGGCAACTGTCTTTCTAGGAGATATGTTGACCATTGTTGGTTGAGGTACAGGAATGGTGATGGTGATGATGACATGTGGCAAAGAAAGCTCACTTGTGGAGAGACTGGTGTGCTGCCTAAAATTAGGGGCACATGCCTTTTTTGAGCCAAAATCCAGCAAAAAAGGCATGTGCCCCTCAATTTCTCATCTAGGTGAATTTCGCATCTACAGGAACTACATTAGCTGACTGTACCACCTCCACAGCAATGAGAATAGCTAGTTGCTGGCCGCTGACCAACCCATCGTTGTGCAGAAGCTACCGAGCCCAGTTTGTAGGCGACCCTTTATGATGCTCCCATTTTGTATTGATTTGTCGGCTTTCATTTCGAATGTGGCAAATCAAACACAAATGTGTCTGGTGAAGGGCCGCAATCATATCCTGAAAAAAGGAAAAAGTCGTCCTAGGAGCCACCCAAGCAACCACCCTGGGTGGTTTCCTACCCAGAGCCACCTACACAAGCACCCCCGATCTAGGCTCCTCCTCAAGGGTGGCTCCTTGCAGCAGCCACCCAGGGGAAAAAAAGGTGAGCCCACTGGGGATTTGAACCTGCAACCCCCAACTGACCTAATTTACAAGAGACCCTCTGTCATAGGAAACATCGCCACACTCAAGGCGGGAGGGAAGCTGGAGGCTGGTGATTGAGGCAGATGGCCATGATGGACACCAGGCAGGGGGGTATGAGGAGGAGGAGGTGGTGGCAGCATGGGAAGGTTTGGCTTGAAAGTAGGGCCGCCTTACATACGAAGTCGGCTCACTTTGTAGGCAAGCTGGTCTTGGCTACAAGGTCAGTGGCCACTGGCTATCAAGCTTGGAGAAGTCGCATACAGCTGCAAGCACAGTCGCAAGCTGAGGGCAAGGACTCGCAGGAGCCAACAAGGCTCACGAGGAGGCGCTGTAGGCCAACGGCTAGTGTTGTCGCTGGCCAGGGGTGGGGCAAAGGCAAGTGGGTCCAAGCTCACAGCCCACTGCGGGTTCATGTGGGACGAGTGGGAGAGACGAGGAAGAGGAGGAGGAGGAGGGCGGCGGTTGACATGGCCAGGGGCCACAAGGCCACCATATATAAGTCAAGGCTTCACGACGGTGGAAGGGCAGCAGCCCATCCACTCTATCTTATACATTCTCTATAGTAAGCCCAGCATTTCAAGTCACTCAGTCTCAGAGCTGCACTCATATCATCATCACAACCTATTGCTTGTGCAAACGACCAGTCTCTCAACAGCTAGAACCCACACTAGCGTACGGCACCTCAACTGTAGCAGAACCTCAACCGCGAGCCTGGAACCGCCACCAGGCTCTCTGATATCATCGACGACGACAGCACTCGCCATCAGCGATCAGCATTCGCTCAGAGTTGCAAGGTCACCTAGGCCTCATATGAGTGCAACACCAGTTATATGACATTGTCGGAGCATGCCATGTTGCCTCTGGATGAGGTGACCACAGCAGTCAGTCGGCTTCGAAGGCAACGGCTTGTTACCTTCGAGCTCGTTCAAGTTCATAAATTACCATAGCGTATTTACGAGCCTGGTGACTTCGAAAGTAAGCCGGTTCTACCTGCGAGCTTGGAAGCCAGGCGCGCAACCGCTGACACCCTCTACCAACTACACCACAACCCTTGTTGGGGATTGGTGGCTGGCACACAATTATAAACTACACATCAAGCTAAAAATCAGTCACAAAGATCAAATCATGAGATGTCTCGACAGATAATCATGTTTTTTTTCTAAAGCCAAAAATGTGTTTTAGAGCTTAATTGATGCAAGCAGCTACTTCTAAAAAACATGAAATTTTGGTTAGAAATCTAACATTGAATTGATGTTGGGTACGTTCACGGAGCCACCCCCGGAGCCCCCCCCCCTTGGTGGCTGCTGCGAGGAGCCACCCACCCCCTTGGTTGTTTGTGGAGCCACCCCAGCAGCCACCCCAGGACTTTTTACTTTTTTCAGGATATGAATGCTCACGGAGCGTTCTCTGAGTCGCGGCCAGACCTTCACATCGTGAAGAACGGAATGGCAACATGGAAAGTTCGAAGTAACGTTAAGTAAACGCTCACACCAGGACAACAGCCACGGCCTCATCACGACGGCCACGCTCGATCACTTCCTCTTGCTCACAAGTTTCGGAACGATCTCACAATTGGGAACTGAAGATACCATGGTATTCTGATTGAAAGAAGTTCGATAAGCACGAGTGTGCAACGGCTCAAGGAAGGAACTTCGCGCATTCGGAATGGCTCCGCTAATGGCCGACAGGATGAGCAGTATAGCTGCTGGAGCCACCAATGTTCATGTTACCCATCTGCTGACTGAGAGTCGAAGGGTCTGCATGGGAAGGATAGCCTCCGTTGTAGCCGCTACCCGAGGGATGAGCCTGGGGTTGGAAGTGCTGCTGCTGGAACGCTTCGCTCTCAGCCCTTGCGCGCTCGAAGAGCCTGCGCTTCTCGTCGTCGTGAGGAGTAGGATTGTACTGCTGCTCGTGTGGCGGATGCTGGTAGCCCAACGGCGCCTGCTGCTGCGGCTGGGGGCCAGAGGCAACTCGACTCCCCTGACTGTAACCAGCATCAGCGGGCCCAGCACCTGCTGATTGAGAGTATCCGTGTTGTTGCTGAGCATTGTAGGCATACGAGTTCTGGTCGTGAGGGTTGGCGGAGGGTGCTTGCTGCATAGAGTAAGCGTGCGCGTTCGGGTATGCAGGTTGCTGCGCGTAATCGGCCGACGAGGACGAGACCTGCTGCTGGAGCTCAGGACGAGGGCGAAGGTAGTCCTGACTGGAATGGCCGCCCGGGTTGTATCGGGAGAGGCTCTGCTCCATCATCTCGTCGAAGGAACCGCGTGCATGGACGAACTTGTCGTTCATTGCCTTAAGCTCGGTGATCTTGTTGCTGTATCGGTCGATGAGCTTGACAATCTTGGGTCGCATGGCGAGCGATTTCTGGTAGAGCTCTTGCAGTTCTTCGTCTTCGGCGAGATTGTCGCGGGCGGGATCGAGACTGCGAAGCTTGCTCAGCAGCCTGTCAATGTCGGCGGCTTGAGAAAAGATGCGCGCCTCCATCTCTGCTTCCCTCTGCAGCTCGGCCGGGGTGGGGTCGGGTAGGACCTCGACGTAGTTGACGGGGAAGATACCGGCCTCGCCGCGCACTTCACCCCTCCACCAGTGTTCGTAGACGCTGTCGAGAACGCGAATGATCTCTCCGCGCGAGAAGGCAAGCTCGCCTGGCTCTGTAGGAGAAAAGTCGTACAATGCTCGAACTCGGGAAGCTACGGCGGGCGTGGCGGCAGGGGCAGCGGGCTGGGCGGGTGCGGCTGAGCTGGTGCCGTTTGTGTACGCTGCATGCTGCTGTGCGGGGGCGGCGGAACTCTGTGAAGCAGGTTGCTGCTGTGCATACGAGCTGGAGGATGCGGCAGCAGGGGCGGCTGGAGCAGAGGAGCCGGATGCTTCGGCCTGCTGAGTGTTGTAGCTGTTCCAGGCGTTGCGTCCGCCCTGGTCTTGGATGGAAAGCTCGAGAGCCCTTCTGAGCTCTTCGTCTTCGGCTCGAAGCTGCTCAGAGGTAGGCTCGCGTGGCTGCTGAGTTGCTGCGGTGTCGTCTTCAGCAACTGCATCCTGGGACTTGAGACTTTCGTAAGTCTCCTTCATGAGGCCCAAGCTTTCGTCGTCAAACTCTCCTGCCCATTCCTTGACGAGAGCAGAGCAACGCTTCTTGACGGTGGCATGTGTGTTGCGGTCGAGACAGATTCTCGCGAGCGTTTGCGTAAAGGACCTGCTTGCGATCTCCTGGTGAGCAGTCAGACCGCAGTTCTTGGCGACAGCATCGGCAAGGGTGAGAGCGTAGAGTTGGACGTTGGCGTTGCGATGGACGAGACGCTTCTGAATGGCACCGATGCAGTTGCGAGCGGCAGATTCGCCACCAGAAGATACCTTATCGCAGACCTCAAGGTTGAGCTCCCAGTTTTCCGAGGTGAGCTCGTCGGAGGTGGCTTTGAGGACGATGTCCTCGAAAGGATTCTTGGCTGCAAACATGCTCGAGGGTAGAGTGAGACGATGATGACCACCGTTTGGCTGGAGTGAAGCGAGCTGGTTGTGCGAGTGGATGGTGGTGATGAGAGAGGAGAGAGTTCGCGAAATCGACGAGGCTTGTGACAATCTGAGCTGAATATGAACGCAACATGCATGCAGCCAAAGCAGCACAGCTCAGTTGGCCGAGCGCACCGCCACGCACCGCCGTCTGGCTTATTTCTGATTACGTGGATTTGCAACTGGAAAACCCTGAATCGCCTGCCAAACTGCGCCACCACATTTCCTGCGAAGCTTCCTTCCATCTCGCTGGCAATTACTTACGCTCATAGAGATCATCGCTTCGGATAGACATGATGGCAGCACCTCAACCGAAAGCAGAGCTGTCTGCCATCAGCCTCGACAACATTCGCCTTTCCACGCCCGGTGACGACGCCGGATCCGATTCGGACGCTGCGTCTTTCGAGAGTGCCAACGATGGTCCAAGTATAGCTGTACAGGATGACGACGAGCCTCCAGCGTTTCCAAGCCTGAACAGTGCTCAGAGACAGAGCACATCTACGGACAAGACAGCGAGCTCAACTTCGAATCCCTCCAAAGCTGCGACGCTTTTGCAGTCTGTCGCGCCGCGCCCGCCATCATCCAACACACTGATGGCTCCACCCTCTTCATTGGCACCTCCTCGCAGCGGCGGACTTGCAGCACCACCATCAACGTCCGCGTTGACTGCACCTGCAGGTGTCGGAGGCGCTTCTGGTGTCAAAGGCACAGGCGGTAAGAGTCGAAAGAAAGTGGCACTTGCGCCTGGCTGCAGTCCTCTAGATTGGGCTAGACTCAAGAACAGCACAGATCTCCGAGGTGGCGTCACTACATTGTTGAGAGTGACCCCCTCCGAGCTCAAAAAGCACAACACACGCGAAGACGCATGGTCGGCCTTCTATGGGAAAGTGTACAACATCACGCCTTACCTACGCTTTCACCCGGGCGGTGAAGACGAGTTGATGCGTTGCGCTGGTCGCGACGGCACCAGGTTGTTTGGTAAGTGTCGTTGTCAAAGCGATGCATCTCTGGTTCGCGTTGGAGCTTGTTGCTGACTTAGGTTGCCTAGCTACCGTAACACTTCGCAGCTCTCACGCATTCATGGGTCAACATCGATTCCATGATCGACACTGCCATGGTCGGCATCCTGACGAGCGAGTCATGAATCACAAGATTCACAAACACACCGCCTACACGGCCCACAAACAGACAGCTTTTTACCGAAAGCATGCTAGATTGCATGATAACATATACCCGTCCACAAGATCAATAAATTACAATGCTTGGACACAACATGCAATCAAGCAAAACCAACGAGACCAACGCCCTTCTGTCGCTTGATGGCAAAGAGCTGCTTCGAAATCATGCCATAGGTTGCCTTCCTCGCGAGGTTCTGACCGTCTTCGAATGCTTCGACGCGAGTTGGAACGTCGTTGTCGTCGTGAGCCTGCGCGTGGAGCCAGACTTGCATGCCTGCAGTCGACCACCACTCGTGACCACGCAACTTGAGCTCGTCGATGTTCATGCGATGCGGCTCTTCGGACACGAGCATTTGAAAGATGACAAAGGCAGTCATGAGCACCTCGGGGGTGAGCTGAGCCGCGACGGCAGCCGACGCCTCGCTGGCAGCGGTGGAGAGCGTGGAAGAGGTCTGAACCGAACCGACCGAGTAGTCGCCGGCGCTGGGAGCGTTGCCGCCGCTCATGAGAGATTTCAAGGCATCGAGAGTGTCAAAGTAGTCGGCAGACTCGCGTTCGGGGACAACGGATCGAAGAGCATCGCCAAAGACCTCCCAAACCTTTTGGGTAGCCCTGTCGAGCTCCTGAGAGCTGTGGGTCGCATTGACCTCGAGATGAGATGGCTGTTTCTGAGGTGAAGGAACAGTGGGCTCCTCCGCGACGGGGGCGGGATCGATGGCCGCCGACGTGTCTGCGAGGTCTGTAGTGGGCTTGTGAGAATCGTGCTCGCGAGGTCGCTGGATGGTGAGATCGGCAGGGTCATCAAACGACTGCGAGACAGAGACATGGTGATGGGCTGTCTCGACAGAGGCGTCAGGCTCTTGTTGTCCATCGGCGGCGTCAAGGTGTGCTGAGCTGTAGTTGAGCTGTTGCACGTGCTCTTGCTCTGTCTCCAAATCCTCGTCATCTCGTGTTTGTTCGGTGACGTCGATGGTGCTGTCGAGCAAGTCTTGGTCGTCCTCGTCGGCAATAGTATCAGCCTGAGGCGTCTCGTGCTGAAGAGTGACATCTTCCTGGTGAGTTCTGGCCAAGGAAGCGCGTGGGAATGCGCGCTGGGGAGTCTGATCTCTCGGCTGCGCCCTGGCAGCTTCTGCTTGAGCTTGGGCCCTCTGCTGACGTTCGAGCTCTTGCCTCTGCCAGTCGGAGCGTGCTTGACGCAGCTCTTCGATCATTTCCTCGAGGGCAAGGATCTCGAGCTCCTCCTTTTGGATCCTGTCCTGCACGGCTGCAAGGTCAGTGTGGAGCTGATCGTTGGCTGAACGGGAGGTTTGAGCGTGAGGAGTGTCGAGGTCGGAGGAGGCGAGGTGCTGCGAAGAGCCGATGGGCTTGCCCTCTGCGCAGGCGCGCAATTGTGCTTCGCTTTGACGAATGTACTGCTCGTAGGTCTTGATGTCTTGGTTGTAGGTGGCATATTGCTTCAACATGGCTTTGATGTTCTTGCGAGTTCGCGAGCCTTTGCCGCACGTGTCGTTGAGACGCTGGGCAGCGAGGAGCAGAACGCGTGCATCTACGCTAGAGTCATCCTGAGATTGGAAGGATTGTTTGTTGGACACGTTGGCGTTGCGCAAGGGCGTGGGAGGAGCGACGTGGCGAGGTTCGGGCAGACGAGGAGCGAGCAAGAGATCGGCTTGGTTAGGGTCATCTGTGCCACCCACACGAGTGGAGGCGACATGAGCGGATCTGTGGGTGGAAGAGCTGGGACCGGCGTGGGAAGCGGAGGCAGACTGCGGAAGGGGAGGGTACCAGAACAAGTTGGCTTCCGTCTGGATGTCGGCATCGCGAATGTAGGTAGTGATCTCGAGACCCTCGCGGTTCAAGACGGCCGAGGTAAAAGGAGTAGCATCGTGGCCCTTCCTGGCACGTTTGCGTGCAGCGGCCTGACGCGAGTTGATTGCGCCAAGCGTGTTTGTGAGTGATTGCAAGGCGTTGTCCATTGTTGGCAATGACGATGATGGTGGTTACTGATGACGATGAAAGTGTTGTTCTTTGTCCGCACTCCGATTTCAAAAAGTGTTGTTCCTCGAAATTGGATTTTGACGGCGCGTGTTTGCAAATCGGTCCAACGACGCGTCGAGCAAATCCTCGCTTATTATTCACTCGACCGAGAGAGAAAGGCAGAGGGGCGTATCTGTTCGGCCAAATCCGAGCATCCGTCTGTGCGTTTTTTTTTTTTTTTTTTTTTTTTTTTTTTTTTTTTTTTTTTTTGGTGACAAGTTCGCAAAAGATAAGTCAAAATCGAGCGTATAAAGGCTGGAATGGGACGCTGTATTATTGCTGCTTTGCTTCCTCTCTTTTTGGTTGTTTGTCCCTTCAATACGAGTCGGATTGCGCTCCATCAAGAGTCTCTAGTCTGGGCCAGCTTGCCACGGTTGTCGTTTCTCGAAGCTGATTATCTCTTGTTACAGAACCTTCTCTACGCTCACTGCAAGTGTTTTCCGTTTCGCAACGGCGCTTTCGACTTGATCTTCTGCGCATCATGTGCGCAACACGCAGACCGAACCCTAACGACGCCGAACTCTCCGTCATGGCACGGAAACTGTCCATGCACGATTCTACCAGGGACTCGTCACCCGCATCTAGCGACAGGAACCCTTTCGAACACGACGGCGTCTCACCTGGCACTCCTCCTGCCACCCGTGCAGATGCCTCGCACTACTCGGAAGCCGACGAGAAGCGTCTCCACGAATCCGACGGTCACTACTGGGCCCACCGACGTGCATCGTCTTCCCACCAGAACTCTCCTGCCATCGATATCCCTACACGTCTACAAGGCTCTTTCACTGCCGACTCGCAGAACGAGCTCGAACCCACTTTTGCTTCCACCTCACTCGCAGAGAGGTCCTCCGTCTTTTCCGCCGGCTCTCTTCAAGACGACCGACGTTCCAATGCCGATCTCGATTTCTCGGGTGATGGCAGCCACGTTCCTCCTCCCAACGTAGCCACCATCTTCCACGATGCTCAACGCCCTCAAAACTCTCTTCCCAAGCACAACAACCTCCAAGCCGCCCAACAGCAGGGCCACTTTGCAGCTTCTCCCGCCGAAGCAGCAGCAGCAGCTGCTGGCCTCGGTGCTGCTCCTCACGCTCCTCTCGCGCCTCGACCTGATGCTGATCCTAGCCACTTGAACGCCTCCAACGTCGCCGTACACTCGGAACTCTCGGGTGAACTCCGCGCCCTGTACGCCAGCTTGCAGACCTGCCTCGAGCTCAGGGACAAGTACATGGGCGCCAGTCTTCAGGGAACCATGGAGGACAACCCCAAGAACTGGGACGCCGAGCACTGTGCTCGCCACGCTGCTGCCAACGGTGACAAGACTGTCCAAACAGCTTCTGGTCCCGTCGCCGAGGGCTCTATCAAAATCGATGGGTCTTCCTGGGACTCTGACGCGGGCAAACCAAAGCCGTGGCGCATCTACCCTGCTCCTCCTCGTCCTCACTGGGAACTCTTCAATCCTCCACCCGAGTCGTCATTCGTCGTTCGTCCCACTTCGGTCAACCCGCTTCCGCCGCCCATCCCACCCGCCAGTCCCGCCAATGCTCAGGCAGCTCAGGCTCTACTCGAAAGCACCGGCGGAAAGCCTGGTCTCTACCGCGAACAGGACGTCATCATCCCTCCCAAGCACACGCGCAACGGATCCGACGTCACCTGGCACATGGACGAGACCGGTGTCATCCAGGTCTACGAGGGCGAAGCTCCCTCCGCGGTGTCCACCCCAACTCAAAGCGTCGACGAGCCCACACCCGCCACCACGTCTACCGCTTCCAGAAAGAGCCCACTCTTCAACGTCCCCACCATTCGAGAATACTTCAAGGACCTCGACTATCTGCTCGGCGTCATCTCGGACGGTCCCGTAAAGAGCTTTGCCTGGCGAAGACTCAAGTACCTCGAGAGCAAGTGGAACCTCTACTTTCTCCTCAACGAGTACCGCGAGCTTGCAGACATGAAACGCGTCCCACACCGTGACTTTTACAATGTCCGTAAGGTCGACACTCACATTCACCACAGTGCTAGCATGAACCAGAAGCATCTCTTGCGCTTCATCAAGGCCAAGATCAAGCGTTTCCCCGATGACATCGTCATCCACCGTGACGGCAAGGATCTTACGCTGCAGCAAGTGTTTGAATCGCTCAAACTCACTGCCTACGACCTCAGCATCGACACGCTCGACATGCACGCCCACCAGGACGCCTTCCACCGCTTTGACAAGTTCAACCTCAAGTACAACCCCATGGGCGAGTCGCGCCTGCGTGAGATCTTCCTCAAGACCGACAACTTGATCAAAGGTCGATACCTTGCCGAGCTCACCAAGGAGGTCATGGCCGATTTGGAGCAAAGCAAGTACCAGATGGCCGAATACCGTGTCTCCATCTACGGCAGGACCCGAGGCGAGTGGGACAAGCTGGCTAGCTGGGTGGTTGACAATGGCCTCTTCAGCCCCAACGTCCGATGGCTCATCCAGGTGCCCCGTCTCTACGACGTCTACAAGGCCAACGGCACCGTCGACAACTTTGAACAGATCATCCGCAACGTCTTTGAGCCTCTGTTCGAAGTCACCCAGAATCCGCAGAGCCACCCCAAGCTGCACGTCTTCTTGCAGCGTGTCGTTGGCTTTGACTTGGTCGATGACGAGAGCAAGCCAGAGAGACGTGTTCACAAGAAGTTCCCCGTGCCCAAGCTGTGGGATTTCAAGGACAGCCCGCCGTACAACTACTGGCTGTACTACATGTTTGCCAACATC
Organism: Sporisorium sorghi; assembly: GCA_023212695.1. Lineage (NCBI taxonomy): Eukaryota > Fungi > Basidiomycota > Ustilaginomycetes > Ustilaginales > Ustilaginaceae > Sporisorium > Sporisorium sorghi. Next base: position 43,099 of record JALCCG010000119.1, on the reverse strand, counting down.
TCGAGCCTGAACCAGTGGAGAAAGCTGCGCGGCTTCAACACTTTTGTTCTCCGACCTCACGCCGGCGAGGCGGGCGACACGGACCACATGGCAGCTGCCTTTTTGACGTCGCAGTCCATCTCGCACGGCATCTTGCTGCGAAAGGTGCCTGCGCTGCAGTACCTCTACTACCTCAAGCAGATCGGGCTGGCCATGTCGCCGCTGAGCAACAATGCGCTCTTTTTGTCGTACGAACGCAACCCGTTCCCCAACTTCCTCAAGCTCGGCATGAATGTCTCGATCAGCACCGACGACCCGCTGCAGTTCCACTTGTCCAAGGAGCCACTGCTGGAGGAGTACTCGGTGGCGACGCAGATTTACAAGCTGACGCCCGCCGACATGTGCGAGCTGGCGCGCAACTCGGTGTTGCAATCGGGTTGGGAGATGGAGATCAAGCGTCATTGGCTTGGGCCCAACTTCCAGCTGCCGGGACCGAGGGGCAATGTGGTGGCCAAGAGCAATGTTCCGGACATTCGACTGCGATTCAGGGAGGAGACGCTGCGGCAAGAGCTCGATCTTGTTTGGCAGAACCAGGCTCCCAATGCCTGATTACCTCGTTTTATTTATGTTCGATCGTTTGCTCCAATGCTTTTTTATTGATCGCATCAGCGATGGAATGCAACCTCTCAATCTCAGTCCTTCAACAGTTGATGATGCATGACGAGGTCGATTCGTGTGTCACAAAGCCAGTCGTGAGTCAATGCGGTTGGGATGAGATGCTGCATTGTCAGTGTGCGAAAGGATACATCGAATGGGCTCTGTTTGTGTGCGCTTGAGCTATGCCTGCGAGAGCTCGACGGCGACCTTGACGGCACCGAGCAGAGCGGTGAGTTGAATCTTTTCCGAGCCGCCTGTACTCAATCGATGTCTGTGATGCAGCAAGGAAAGAGAAAGAGGGGCGTGGTCAGTAAGAAGTTGAGAGAGGCTGCCGGGTGCTGGGGCAGTTGGGGACAAGACTTACTCGGTATCAGCGAGATGATCCAACAAGTAGATCCTCGACTTTGCAGGCAACTTGATGGTCGCCAACAGATCATACACGCCACTGATCATATCGGCCAACGCGATGCCCTTTGCGGTCTTCAACTCGGACACGGTCCTGAACGCCGTAGTGAACTCGTCCTCCATCATAGACTTCAACACGGCCTCGACGTCCTGCGGGTGCGGGTTGCCCGTGCAGTTGTACACGGCGGTTTCGTCGATATTGTCGGTCGCGGCGTGACAGGCCTGTAGCACGTTGAGGGCGCGACGCATGTCGCCGCGCGAGAGCTTGAGCAGTGCCTCTTTGCCGTCCTGGGTGATCTTGCACCCCTCGGATTCGATGACGTGGTTGAGCCGGTCCTCGACCTGGTCGAGTTCGAGCGGGTTGAACCTGAAGCGCGTGCAGCGCGATTGGATGGCGGGGATGATCTTGTTGACGTAGTTGCAGATGATGCAGAACCGGACGTTTTTGGTGTACTGCTCGATCACCCTCCTGAGCGCTCCTTGCGCAGCTTGCGTCATCGCGTCCGCCTCGTCGAGCACAATCAACTTGAACCCGCCCTTGGAGCTGAAGACACTCTTGGTGCTGGCGAAACTCTTGATCTGCTCGCGCACCACCTCGATACCGCGGTCGTCGGACGCATTGAGCTCGAGCACGCTGTTGCGAAACTGCGGGCCAAAGATGCGGCGCGCCATGGCGAGGATCGTCGACGTCTTGCCCGTCCCCGGCGGACCGTAGAAGAGCAGATGCGGCAGACGATTCTTGTCGATAAAGTTCTGGATGGTCGAGGTGATGTCTTTGTGCGAGACGAGGTCGTCGAGCGTTGCAGGGCGGTACTTTTCCACCCAGGGCAGCAGATCGAGTTGCTGGTCGGTGGAGGTTGAGGCGGAGGCGGCGTCGTCAGCCTTACCTTTGCCTTTGTTGCTCATTATTGGCGTAAGGTGGCTTGTGAAGCGCTCGTGATGCACTTGTGATGAGGTGAGGAGGCGTCGATGGCGATGAGAAGTGACAGTAATGATGATCGAAGAGTCGACGGCTGAGCCATTGCAAATCTGTTGTTCTTTTGCAGCTTTTTCTGGAATGACACATTTCAAGCCGCGCAATTTCACTTTACGCGCTCAACTTCGCGATTCGCGCGTTCCACTCGAATCACACTTCACACTTCACACAGCGCGCAGCAGCCACAGTAACCCCACACCACACAGACCACCGCTCGCTCGCTCGCTCGCTCGCTCATTGAACACCATCGCATTGAAAGATCAAGCAATGCCCACCTGCATCACACCTACACGCGCCAAGTTGCGTGCAAGCGACAACCTCACCGCGTCCAGCTTGTCGGAGGCCTTGACCGATGAGGCAACCTGCTTGTTGTTGCTGTTGTTGTTGCTGATGTCGGCCGGCAGCTTTTGCTTCTTCTGTTGCTGCTGCGGTTGAGACGACGATTCGACGCCGAGAAGCTGGTTGAGGTAGCCGAGGAAGTGGTCCGACATGTTCGGGTGCATCGAAACGGCGTTGGTGATGCGTTCGACGATGCGGATCAGCTCAAATGTCTGCGAGCGGTCGAACCACGTCGCTTGACCGTCTTCGAGCAACGGAATCGCATCGACGAGCAGAACTGCAAGGAATCGCTCCGGTGCAGCCTCGGTGGTGACGAGCTCAACGAGCAGCCCGGCAGCAGCAGCCCACTGCCCGTCAGCGTACAGCCGGTGGAAATCGCGGAAGCGTGCCAGGAAAGCGAGTCGTTTCGAAAAGAATCCTCGAGAGTGCTTGTCGAGCACCAGATTGGGCTCGTCGCCAAGCTCGTCGCCGTTGAGATCGAGACCGTCCGAGGGCGAGATGAGCGACGAGGGGAAAGAATCGACAATCTGGTTGAACGCTTCCGCTCCTCGACTGACGTATTCGCCCAAGATGCGGTCGCCAATGGTGCGGATGAGCACTGTATCCGATGCTCGCACGCAGTAGGCGATGGCCAAGCCGTATCGACCCTGCTCCATCAAGCTGCGCGACATTCTTCGGCACACGACGCGAGCTTCCAATTCGAGCGCGTGGTCCGAGCATGCCCTCAGCACCTGTTCTGCTCGCGCCAAACCTTTGGTCTCGTTGTCTTTGTTGCCACTGCCACTGGCCTTGGCATCCTCGTCCATCGCCTCGTCCGCGTCGTCTGCATCGTCTGTCGGTTCGGGACCATCCAATGGCACCGACAAGATGATATGCGACATCTTCTTCCTTCCCGCTGCTCCACATGCACCCAAGTAGTCGATGCTGATCCTCCACAGTCCTTGCTCGTCCAGCAAGTTCTGGGCGTACTTGAGCAGCAGTTCTTGACGCAAGTCGCTCGGTCCTGCTGGCTGCTCCTCCTCTTCGAGCAGTCCTACTTTGTCTGCAAGGTCGCCTAGATGAGCACCCAGCCAAATATCGATCTCCTGCGCCTTTTGCACCGCTTGACGCACCTCGCCCTTGATGAGGTGCTGCTGCACGATCTCGGCTGGGATGGTGCCATCGACAGGGAACTGTTCCAGGATGATCGCCGCGGTGGTTGGCACATCGTCGCGTTTGAGTGTTGGGTGTACAAGCGTGCCCCAAGCACCGAGCGCTTCGCGCCAATCCTCGCAGGCTTCAAAGATGCGGTCCTTGACACCCGCCATGAGCTCGAGAAGACACCTGAACTGCGCCTCGTATTCGAGCCTCTCGTCCTCAACTTCTTCCGTGTTGCCTGCTTCCGCCTCCATCTCGTCCATCTCGTGCTCGAGACCGCTGATGAGCTTGCGTACGCTGGCGAGCCAGCTGCGGTGTGCTGCGACAAACTCGTGCTCCATCGAGAAACGCGTCGAGCGCGGGAGTGTCGAGAGCAGCTTGGCAGCTTTCTGCGCTACCCTGCGAATCACGGTTGATGGATGCGAGTCGAGCGATTTGAGTACCGAAGCTGCCGATGTGTGGAAGCCGCGAAGCACACAACGAAGCACATAGTCCCAGTAAGAGGGGTGCTCGTGCGGCACGGCTGATTCTGCGATCTCTTGGCCCTCTTCGGTGGTAGGGGCGACATCGAACGAGTTGAGCCAGTGCAGAAGCTCTTCGCCGACAACGCTGATGCCACGCCCATCTTTGGGATAGTAAAGCACCTCTGCAAGGCGGAGAATGGTCTGTGCATCCCGCCACGTTTGGAACTGCGCCGAGTCTACGTCATCGTCGAGCTGGATCCTTTCGAGGTAGTCCTGGATGGCGCGTGCATAGTGCTCGCTGATCCTGTTGTAGTACTGAATGGTCTCTGCAGAGGGGAGTACGGATGAGCCCGCAATTCCATGGCCTGCGCGATCTGTGAGCAGAGCCTCTTGGTGGATGCGTTGCAACGAGGTGAAGATGGTGTAGGTCTGTGTGTAGAGCGCCTTGAGATCGGATGACGTGCCCCAGTCGTAGCAAACGATGGTGGGAGCCGCTGCGTCGGTACTGTTGGGCGCCATGGTGATACCACGCGCCACGCTGCTGTATTTTTGTCTGCGAATGGCAGTGATGATGGTGGTGATGGTTGCGGATCAGAGTGTAAGATGCGCGTTTCGGTTGAATGTTTTTCGGTGTTGCTTTCCACGAACATTTCTCGGGACTCGGACCACCTTTACTCCACTCTCGAGCGAGAAGAAAAAAAAAAAAAAAAAAAAAAAAAAAAGAAAAAAAAAAAAAGTTGGTGTAGGCTGAGCAACAACCTGTCTTGTGTCTGCTCCAGATTCTTGAGCCTTTCAAAGCTTGACAGCACGAACGAACAGCACTCAAGGACACACGATGGATCCTACACAGAATATGGTTGAGATTGCTTAGAAATACAGAATGCGGAAGCAAGACAATGCAAGAATGGGGTATATTTGGAAAGAAGAGCAGGTCTAGTGGATGATGACCTGGCCTGGATCGGTGGTGGCGCATGCAAGTCGACGCGAGTGTGAGAAGAGGGCGACAGCTTGGATGATACGTCGGGTGATATCGCCTGGCCAGCCTTGTGGACACCATGGTGCGGACGCTGTGAGGTGATCAGCAAGGACGACAGGTACGAATGCGGAGCTGAATGCGTTCCGGGCAGAAAGGCGCCTTGGCATGATTCAAGCGCGACTCGTGAAGTACGACCGATCCCGGCGTATGTATTAGAGAGAATGCCTCGCCCTGCCATGTCGACTTGGTCGATCGAGTGAGAGGTGTCGGCAATGATCGCTTAAGCAGCCATCTCCTTGCTGGGCTCTGCAGGCTTGGACGAACGCTGCTTGTTGTCGATGCCCATGCCAACAGCCCTCAAGCTCTCCTCGATCGTGTAGGCAGGCTCCTCGGTGATCTTCTTGGCCCTTCGCTTGTGCAGCTTGGAAGCAATGTGGGTGAGCTGATCCTTTTGCGAGGGAAAGTGTCGATCGCACTCGACGCAGTAGAAGAGGCCGAGACCGGCCTTGTCGACGTCGAGCTCTTTGGGGTTCTGCAGCGCATCGAGCTTCTTGGGGTCGTTGAGGTTGGCCTGGATCTGGTCCGGGTCGAGCTTCCTGGCTCTTGTCCTCATGCCACGCTTGACATCGCGACGTGCGTGGTGCGTCTTTTTGCCGTGTCGTGTGCGCGTCATGCTGGAGTACTAGATGGGAGTGTCGAGTGCGATGGCCTGGACAGAGGTCAAGATGCGATCACAGTGATCGTCGATGATGGTGGCGATGACAGCGAGAAAGGACAGCGACGGATGGCCATATACAATGGCAGCGAGCGAGCAAAGTCAGGGTCTTTTGCATTCGAAATTTCCAAAAATTTTGGACTCGTCGAAACGACACAAGAAATTCGATCGCGATCTGAAAGGCTCAGACCCCGATATGCTCCTCACACCTCCGATCCAAAGCTATAGTATATCACGTGATGCAAGGCCGAGCTTCAAATTGAGCGGATCCGAAAATTCTCACTGGCGTGGAATTCACAGCGGCAGCGGAACAGCTCTTGCAGCTCAACTGGCTGTGGGCGCAGCCAGAGCTGAGAAGTTGGACACTTTGTGAGAAATCTCGAATCGAGTCGAGTTGAGCGTCAGCCCAGCACCGTCAAGCACAGCAAGATTGAGTGTCGAGAACACTGCTCCTTCCGATCCACCGTCAAGACCATCAACACATCACACATCGTCAAAATGGTAAGCTTTCATCGACCCTTGGAGCATACACGACAACGCAGAGCACGCCACAATGCCAGCACAGCATAGATATCGCAAAGCAGCGACCGATCCAACCGCACCATGTCAGCTACAAGGTCACGATGATACTCCGACAACACAGACATGACGTCGAATAGCAGCATGATTCTCGCCACCGCATACACATCCGACTGGTCAGCACGTCAGCTCGAGGTGGAAATCGCGCCTTGCCATTGCCGGAAGCGTTGTCAAGTGATGGGAAAGGGGTGCCATCCAGGGTCTAGCATCCGAAACTTTGACTGCATGGACGAGCCGGACTGGAAAGGTTGTAGACACGATCTTCAGGTCGTCAGCAAAGTCTCTTGACACGATCTCTCGGTAGCTGGATGCAGTCGTCGGCAAGGAGGATGCACCAAATCCGCAGGCTCAAAGAGGCAGAGATGGCGGTCAATGTCGCAGATGGACATTCATACGGCGAACAGCATCGCATCCGCAGAAGGGAACATTCGAGTTGAGGACACATGTCCATGCTGGCAGGAATGATCCGAGAACCACCATCAGCGTCTTGCCGCGATGTCAGCACTCCGTCACCAACACGAAGAACAAGCGTCACCAGGCTCTGCACACTGTTCAACGTTCTCATTGCCAATTCGCCGACGTTCACTGCGGACGGCCCATGCCACGCTCGAACGACCTACACAACATGCACGATCGCCTCTCTCTGGTCTCACCCTGCCCCGACTACATCTCCTATGCGTCAGCATGTTGCATTGCCGGCATTGGTCGCCAGCTCTGCGTTGTCAGCTCTTCCCACACTAAACGACACTCTTCCAACAACCTTTTACTGACCCGTCCTACCACCACTTATCTCGCACAGTCTCGTCTTTACGTCAAGGGAAGGATCATGGGCCACAAGCGCTCGCAGCGCGTCGCCAAGTGCCACACCTCCCTCATCAAGATCGAGGGTGTGGAGAAGACTGACGAGGCCAAGTTCTACCTGGGCAAGCGCGTCGCCTACGTCTACAAGGCCACCAAGGAGGTGCGTGGCTCCAAGATCCGCGTCATCTGGGGTCGCATCACCCGCCCTCACGGCAACTCGGGTGTCGTTCGTGCCAAGTTCGCCCACAACATCCCTCCCCAGGCTTTCGCTGCTCGTGTCCGTATCATGCTCTACCCCTCGAGCATCTAAGCGGTTACTACGATACGACTGTCTCTTCTCCACCACCACCACACCAGCACCACCCTCAAAAGGCGATGATCGTGCCTGTGGATTCGTAGCGCGAGAGTAGAATGGAGCTTCTACAGAGGGCGAGGGGGGCGTTTCGGACACCCCATTGTGTTTTTAGCAACTTCTTCTCTTCTCATTTCTTTTGTCGACTCTTCCGTCCAACTCTCGAGCTTCGACCTTTCTCTCTCGGCTACGACCCGCACACACCAGCCACGATCAACACACACTCGGTCTTTCGCCACTCTTCTCCACCTCCCATGCATCTGCCGCTCCACCCATGAACGGTACTACACATCTCCGAGTTATTTTTCTCTTTGCACAAAAGAAATGCAGAACATACGCCCATATCTTGGCCTCAGGCAACAGGCAACAAGTTGACTTCCGGCTGGATGCTCAGCTGTCGCCTGCATCGATCTGAACCCTTTCTCGTTTCTTGTGATGTTGCGTCCTTCCCCTACCCCTGCCCTGATCTGTCCCACTGCTTCTCCGGCCACGTCTTGTGAGATGGCGCATGCTCTCCTCCTGTCTTATCTAGTTGCGGACCTCTACTTCACCCACGGACCGCGACTTAAACAAACAGGAAACATCAACTGTCTCGCTTCACAACGCCTGATGCTCTCGCCCGTCTTGGGTGGGTTCAGAGGGCCGAAGCGAGACAGCGGTTCTTGCAGATCGTCCCTGATACCCAAATATGAAGAGGCACGTTTTGAAGGGATCGCACATTCCATTCTTCCCCTTTCCCTCATCTCTGCACACACTCTCTCTATGCGAATGACGTTGTGCCAAATCAACCTGACTGGCTTGCTGTGTAGAAAGGACGGTACGAATACAAGAATGAATGAAAACGATGCTTCTAGAGGATCAACTCTCTGGTGGTGCGTCTGGATGGATGCGTGTATACTGCGAGCGGTCAGGAGCGTGGCTGAGCGCTCGACCGAATCGTCCGGTCAAGTTGTCGCGTATCGAAGCGAGCCCTTGTGTGGGGCGAAAAGAAGGCGTCCTGGTCTGGCCGCCGCCGACGAGGTTGCGCGCAATGACGAGCCACATGGGCGGCCACGAGTCGTCTGCCGACACGGGGCCCAGTCCAGTATACGCGCCGGTCTGATCTGGTGATGGATCGGTGGCAGCAGCGCGGGGACGTTGTGAGAAGCGTCGGATGCGGCTCGTGTCCGGTCTGTCGGGGTCGGGCTGCACGGGTTGCTGGAGGGGCGCGGTCGCTGACGCTTCAGGCTGTGCCGCATCGACGTCTTCGGACGGCTGGTTGGGCAGAAACTGCCTCGAGACGATCTGGTCGAAGATCGGGCGCAGTCGCACGACGGCAATGTGATGGGTCAAGCTCGTGCGCTGCCGTTTTCTCTCGTCGCCTTGGTCCAGACCAAACAGCCGCGCTTCTTCGTCGCGCACATCCCACCCCTGTCCCAAGTCATCCTGCTCCAACAGCGTCGTCATATCGTCCAAAGCACTCGGTTCGTCGTCCGGCCGGACGTCGTCCTTGCCCATCTCGAACGCGACGACCGTCATGACGAGCTGCACGAAGCACACGAACGCATCGATCACCAACACGTGCAGCCGGCCCGGAAGCGTGGTGTGTCCGACAAAGTCGATCAGGATGGCATCGCCCGTATTCGTTCGACTTGGAGGGGTCCAGAGATGCGCCAGTGCGAGCAGCAGGTTGAGGCAGCACAGAAAGATGACAAAGAAGGGCAGCGACCACGTGGGGTGCATCTGCACCGGGTTGCAGAACTGCACTTGCAACGCAGCCTTGACGACGAGTAGGAAGGTGCGGTTGTCGAGCAGCCATGTGTAGACGAAGAGTATGAAGCAGAGCAGATCCAGCTGTGTAGTTGAAATAAGGATTGAAAGGGAGGTCAGCTTGCCTTTCGTGGTTCGTGCTGCCATGAAGAGAATAACTTACAGACTGGATGAGCTCCTTCCTCTCGAAGTACATGGTGGGATGGGTGGGGCAAGGCTATACGCCCATCGCTGCGACACCTTTCTGATGGCTCGTCGAGTAGCTATGCTGAAGCGACAGTGCTATTGGTGGCAGGATGAAAGGATGAGAAGCAGCGCACTGTACGACAAAGGTCAATGCGTTGTCAAAGGTGGAGCTTGGCGTCGAATCGGGCCCGTAACTCTTGAAATCGGCGATCGTGTGACTTTAGAGCGTTCTTGGACCCTGAATTTGATGCACTTTCCGACGCGCGACATTCGCGTTCGTGCTTTCTCTCCATCTTGCTACAGCACTGCCACCAAACCGACCAAGCGTCACGGCATGTATCGACCGTACCCTCCAGATCCGGCAAGCGCAGAGGCTGGACCTTCGCGGCCACGTCTCGAGCCAGCGAACCCTCTGCCGCCTTCCGAACTGCCCAACAAACCCAAGAAACGAAGACGACTCCAATTCAGCTCAGAGCTTCGCACCAACAACATCCAGCGCTACAACCCCGATGGCACCGAGACTGTTGAGTACTTGCACCAGCAGTCCACCCAACGACTCAAGCGCAAATGGGATAGCATCTTCGAACGCTTCAAAGACGCGCATCTGCAAGAGCAGGATGAGATTTACCTCGGCAACCGCGCCAATGGAGAGCCTATCGTCGTAGTCAAGGACAGAGGCAGCCTGAGGAGCTTGAGGCAGAGCATGGAGTTTGGCGTGTTCATCAAGGATGAAGAGCTGCAAGGTTGGAAGGACCGACCCGAAGCGAGGGAGATGCAGGAGCAGGAGGACGATGACGAAGACGACTTTGATCCATCGCGTATGCCTTCGTCGCATCGAACGCAGCTCGCAGGTGCATCTAGCAGCGAGTCCGAGGACGAGGAAGAGGATCCAGCTGTCAATGACCCGGATCTGCGCGAATTCTTGCAGGCAGAGGCGAGGCGCAAAGCCATGCTCGGCAAAGCGGCCGACGAGGACGAGTCTGACCAAGAACAGGAAGACGATGTCGTCGACTTTGCCAATCCCAGATGGAACGACTACCGGCCCTCTACAAGTGCCATAGTGCATCCACCAGCGCCTGCGACAGTCTGGAAGACAGTCCGTACGACAGTCCGCAGACCTAGTCCATCAGCAGCGCCTTCTCAAACAAAGGCTGAATCACCTGCTCTGGTATTCTCATCTTCCGAGGACGACGACGACGACACGGACATCGTCACGGTACACAGCGACTCGGACGAAGAGCTCATCGACTCGATCCGCACAAAGCGACAGAACATTGAAGAGCTGCTCCAATGCACCACGCCCTTCGAGACATTGCCTTACAACGACATCTTTGGACTCGCCGATCTGCTCAAGCTTACAGATAACACCGCTCGCCTCTACGTCGATCTCGTGTCGGATGACGAGGATCAAGATGCACCTGCAGAAAGAGAGAAGTCAGCGGAAGGCACTGTTGGCAGGCAAGACGTGATCGACCTCACTCACTCCTTGCCCACTTCCTCGTTGCCTCATTCCTCGTTGCCCCATTCCTCGCTGCCCAATTCCTCGCTGCCTAACTCTTCGATCGTCGCCGACCCTGCTTCGTCATCGCTGTCCGAATTCACGTCTTCGCGAGCCTCCTCGGTCGTTCCCGTCGCACCGGCCTCAGAGCGATCTGCATCGCCCGTGGAGGAGACCTTGGTAGAGCAGCCTACACCCGTGCAGTCCACACCCACGCAATTCGTGCCCGTGGAGATCATACCTGCGGAACCCACGCCTGCGGAAGCCGTGTCAAGGGAGGTCGAGCCCACACATGCCGAGATGCAAGTCCATCATAGCCCCGTGGAGGCTCACAGCCCGAGGGAGGAGGCCCCGGTGGCGCTCACGTTTGAGCCTAGAGAGCCGACTCCTGCAACACCGCCTCGGCCCAGCCCTCGACCATCGTTGCCGACGGTACGGCCGAGCCAACTGGAGTCTCTGGCCGCGGAAACGCCTCCTGCTGCTGCCGTAGAGCTGCGCTTGCCGCTGCCATCGGCTCCAGAACCCGCAGCGACTTCAGCGACGGCGGAGATCTCAGGACCTTCAGCAGAAGTCGAGTCTGCCACTCTGTCCCACGTCAGACCTCATCGCGATCGCGAATCGCAGCCAGCCCAACCGACGCCTGCACGCACACACTCTCAGAAGTCCATCCGAACTTTCTTTGCCGAAAAGCAGAAAGCAACACCAAAACTGTCACCATCCCGCACGTTCAATACCTCATCCACGCCGATCGCCTCATCACGGCGGCACGTCTCCGCGCCGTCGTCGTCGTCGCACAGCACGAAACGTACACCGAGCTCAGCGGCAGAACGGCGACTCGAGAAACGCCAACCGCGTTCATCGCGGTCAAGGACATCGCTCGACGGTGACGACAGCAGAAGGGCGGTGCGTGAAGCGAAAAAGCCGGTGTGTGGCGGATTGGGCAAGTGTACAAAGACATTTTGTTTGCATTGCGCAAGTCGTTCGCGTGGTTGATGATGGAAATCTCAATGTGAACGCAGAAGGGTCATCCTCTCAAAGGCATCTTCTCTCGTGTGATTGGCAGGGCAGACTGTGGTCGTGTGAAGGTGAATTGAGCTGAGAAAGTGCGAGAGTGGGATTGACGAGAACAGTGTGATGGGTCGACAGAGAAGAAGCAGACAGCAGAAAACAGCGTGGACCGGCTCTGCTAAGCCTTGAGCTGGTACACATCGCGATTGCGCACCAGCATCTGCTCGACGAGCTCTGCGCAAGCCCACTCTTTGGCTTCCTTGATGCTGCCGGCCAGCGCGGCGTTGGTGGCGCTCAGGCCGTCGAACGTCACTGTCACGGTGAACGTGCGCAGGTGGCTGTGTGGGGAGGGCGATGGGGAGGTTAGCGCGATGTGAGTGGAAGCCGGGAGAGAAGAGTGGCGAAGGGATGGACTTACGCGGCACCGCTGGCGGTGTGAGTGAACACGGGGTCGGCGATGCTCATCTGGGCGGCGTACTCTGTTATCGAATGCAAACGGATTCATGTCTTGGTCAGTATCATCTCGTCTGAAAGGCTCTCGAGGGCAGCCCATCGAACTGTGAGAAGCGGAATGACAGGTAGAGGAGGATGACGCACCATGAACCTGAGCAACACTAGAATGGCCGGCGTTGAACATCACGGGTCGACCTTTGCCCTTGCCCTTGACCTTGATGTAGAACGGCACCTGGGCTGGATCCTCTTCGGTCATCCTGATGATATCGCGGAACGTCTTTTCCTTGACCTTCTCCTCGGCGGCAGCAGGCGTGGTGGCAGCGGGGATTGAAGCGACCGCTACGGCGTCAATGGTGTCCTTGTGCGGGAAGGCGCCCTGGAGGTAGTCCGGGATACTCTTGCCGCCCGCGGCTGCGAGCTTGGCCGAGGTCTGGGCGTGGCTAGTAGCGTCCAGCATGGTCGTTGCGATGCGTGGTGTTCGATAGTGATGAGCGTTAAGGCGGAGATCAGAGAGGGAGGCGAATGTAGGGGCTGCTTTATATCCCTCGTCCCTTACCCTCCGTCCTCCTCCGCTCGCCCGCTCGTCAACTCGTCCGCTTCATCAACCTCGGCGCACAAGATCCCGCACCAATGAGCTCCCGCAACGCCTTCACAAAGCTTGAAAGCACCAAAGCCGGCGAATAGCGGAGCACAGCACACACAAAGGGTGGTCGTACAAACACAAACGTCAAAGTATAGTGTATGCCGCTCGCCGCCTTTCCACGGATTTTTTTTTTTTTTTTTTTTTTTTCGCAAACTGACAGCCGTGCGCAGCGCAGTGCACCCCGCGCCGCCGTGTGTCACAACCCTCATCGCCTCGTCTAAGGTCTTTGTACACCACTTCTCACCGCGCCTTTATTTTATTTTGCTCACACTTCCGTTCAACACCGGAGCGGAGGAGAGTCACAAGCTCGAAGTTGCAGTCATAGATTCTATTCGGTGAAAGGAGAAACACAAAGCACTAGATAACCATATGAGAAGGAGTATGAGAAGATGAAGTGTGATGACGCTGTGTACGGCTTCTTGGGAAAGAAGCTTTGGACAACCCCTCAGTTGTCACGTAGAAGCCTCTTCCAAAAATGTGGCAGCAAGCGTCGGTATGCGGCTTAGAGAAAACGCCGCGCAAGGACGGCGAGCCCAGCAGGAAACCGGGTGCGGATCCCTCAATCCGAAAACGATTTCCCTTATCGAGACGGACGCCTGATCGCAAGACACGACGAGTCCCGGGCCAGAACGCGAAAGGAGCGAAATAGGGAAGGGAGGAGGCAGTACTCGCCTCCTCACTTGAGCGAAGCAGCAAGTTGAGCCCGCAGTTCAGGATCCAATGTCGAGATCTGCGCCAGGATGTATTGCGTCTTGAGCTTCTTGGACGCCGCCAGCAACTGAGCAGCCGATGCCTCGAAGTGCTCGGCCACCGCCTTGTCGTCATCCGAAGCAGCCGCACCCACAAACTGTCGCAACACGGCCACACGCTCGACGTGCTTCAGCAGCGGGTTCGCCTCGGCAATCGTGCGCTCAGCAGCCACCTCCGTGAGCCTCCTCCTGAGACGCCAGTAGAAGTATCGGCGCGCGTTCTCCCATAGCAGCGCAGATCGCAGCACGCCCGTCGCAAGCATGCGTCCTGCTCGGTCGTGTGCATCCGCGTACTCGGCGGCAATCGCAGTAAAGATGGGCGCAAGCTGCTTCTCGCGGTCCGCCAACGCCTTGCGCGCCGTCGTTTGAGCCGTGAAGTCCGTCGCCTCGGCAGCCTCCTTGCTGAGCTTGGCGTAAACGCTGTCGAGACGCTCCATGGTGGCGCGCTGCTTGTCGGCACGGTACTTGATCTCGACGAGACCCGACGCCTCGAGCACACCACCTCGTGCGCTGTTGGCATCGGCAGACATCTCGATCATGCCATTGTCGTTGATCGCAGAGTCGACCACGACCCACGAACCACCACGCAGCTCACCCATGGGTGGGATGTGCACGAAGACGGGCTGCTTGTACGACGACAGACCGTCGACGATCTTGGAACCCTGCTTGAGGATCTCGTCGTACATGTCCTGCTGACCACCCGAGAATCCACGCCAGTTGGCCAGGATGACGAGCGGAAGACCCTCCTTGTCAAAGTCCCAGATCGCCTGCGCAGTCTTGTACGCCGAGTTGGGGTACCACACCTGACCGGCTTCCATGATGCGCTGCTCGGTCGAGTTGGGGTTGGCCGGGTCGGCAGGGACAACGCGCTCGAGCGTTCGCGTCTCGACCGCAATGACACCGACGGGGATACCACCCAGACGAGCGCGACCAGTGACGACCGACGTCGCCCAGCCACCCAGGGTCTCTACGAACGAACCCTCGTCAAAGAGTCCGGTGAGCTTGGTGCCGTCGTCGTCCCTCTTACCGTTGATGAGCCAGCGAGGGTCGTAAGGTCCACGAGGGGGCTGGTACGTGACGGCTCGGTCCCAGCTGTCGGTGGTCGGCATGATGGGCAGAGGTCCACCGCGCTGAGCGGGAACGTACGACATCCAGTTGACAAAGGCCTTGACGGCGTCGAGGTCGTCCTGCGCAGTGAGGTGCGAGACACCGTTCTTGTACATGATCTGAGGACCACCGAGCTGCAGGTTCGAGGTGTAGACCTCGCGACCGAGCAGCTTGTTGAGCGCCTGGTAACCAGTCAGGATCAAGGGCGAGCCCTCGACCTGGATCACGCGCTCACCGAGACGAGCAAGGTAGGCACCGATACCGACACTGCGTCCCGTGACGATGGTGGCGGTGAAGATCGAGTCCTTGGCTCGGCTCGTCTCACCGGCAATGAGACCACTGCCCGAGAGACACTCGACACCGAGACCCGCCTGAGGCTTGCCGATGATGTCGGTGATGATGTTGTGGACGCTGCCGTCGGCGGCCTGCACAGGCTTGGTCACGACGCTGTTGGGCGCCTTGGCCTGAACGGCGTGGAGCGACTCGTCATCCAGGTAGATGTACTCGAAGCCCTTGGCAGGGTCATCACCGACAAACTTGACCTTGAACAGATCGAGCGCCTCGGTAGCCAGGCCGATACGAGCACCCGAGTTGGCCGAGATGTAGAGGCGGGGCACACCGAGCTCACGGGCGAGCTTGGAGGCAGCGGCGAAGAAGCGGTCCTCGATGGGGCCGAAGGAACCAGCCTGGATGGTGACATCGTTGCCAATGACAACGAGCTTGCGACCGGTGGGGTACTCGGGAGTGAGCACCTCGACGAGCCACGCGACCATGCCGATCGTGTTCATGCCTGGAGCGCGCTTGAGCTCGCGCAGGTTCTCCTGCTCATCGAAGACGAGCTCGACAGCCGACTTGATCACGTCACCGGGGATCTTGTTGGCTGCCACCTTCCTCCACGACGCTCGAACGGCCTGACCGAGCACATCGACAAAGTCGTAGACGAATGTGGTCTGCAGGGCGTGCGCACGCGATCGTCGCGACTGCAGCGCCACCTTGGTGGTGTAAGGGAAGTGGGCGCTCTGAGCGTTGAGCGTGGCCTCCTTGCCCGAGGGCTCGATGCCGCGCAGGACAGCAGAGCCGTCGTCGGCGACGATCTCCTCGTAGGTCTCGTATCGGACCACGAGACCGGTCTCGTTGGTGACGAAGGCGCGGATGGGGCGAGGCTCGCCGTTGGGGCCGCTGAGAATCATGCGGATCTCGGCACCGGTGATGCGCAGACGGAAGAAGCGGGTGCCGTGTCGCTCCAGGAAGCCGGCAATGGCCTTCTGAACATCCTCGAGGCTTACGTCGAGCTGATAGATGAACGACATGAAGATGTGCGAGGCATCGGCGGTGCGGTACTCGGGCTGGCCGAGAGCCACCTCGATGACGTTGAGAATGTCGTTGACAATGCGATCCGACTCGGAGACGAGGTAGGCAGCCAGGTCGCCCTGGACGCGGCCGGGACGCACGAGCGAACGCACAAAGAATCGCGTGTCGGCGGAGTTCTGGATACCACGCGCAAAGTAGAGGTGGATCGTGGACGACGAGACCGGCACGGGGGTGAGCTCGAAGTTCTGGCTGACCCTGTCGAGCTCAAGCTGGTAGGCAAGAGCGGGTTCGATGTTGCGAATGGCCTTCTCCTCAGCCCAGATGCCCTGCTCGTTGGGACGGAAGGTGGCAAAGAACGGGTACATGCCGGGCTGGCAGAGAAGGTAGGTGACGCGGCGAATGCGCGAAGCGGCGAAAGCCTTGCTGCAGGCGTTGGTGTACTCGGCAAGCTTGCTTCGCACCTCGGCATCGACAAAGTCGGTCTGGTCGACGACGGCGACGTTGAGCACGTTGATGGGAGCTCCACCGGCGGACGACTTGAAGAACTTGAGCACCTTGGGGAGAAGGTCGGGGATGTCGGTGACATCGGCGCAGCTGGTCATGGCACCGGTGCGGATCTCGGGCGCAGCACGAGCCTTCTTGGTGTTCTCCATCATGTTGAGATCGCTGATCGACACCTGACGCTCGCGCTCCTTGAGCGAAGAGACGCTACGCGGCAGCTGGAACTGCCAGGTGAGCACGGCGCGCTCCTCAACGTCAAAGTCCTCGACGGCATAGCCAAAGTCGACAATCTCGTAGGCTCGGTAGGCTCGCACAACGTAGGTGCAGAGCGCAGCGAAGGCGACGTGGTGCTCGCGGTGACCGAAGAAGCTGTGCAGCACGTCGTAGACACTGTACTGCGAGTCGCTGAGCTCGCGCAGCACCTCGAGCGAAGGAGCGTGGTACTCGTCGTCACCACCGTACTTGGAAGAGGTGACCGAGCTGCGAAGGATCGACTGCATCTGAGCGGAACGGTCAGCAAGGCTGGGCATGTCGGCGTCGAGCGAAACCTCACGAGCCTTGAGCGCGACGGGAGCCGTCGACTTGCCCTGGAGCGAAGCAAGCTTGCGCAGCGCCTCGATCATGAAAGCGCCGCTGGTACGCGAGACGAGCGAGGTGCCCTTGATGTGCTTGTCGAGCAGAGTGAGCAGCAGAGCGTTCTTGCGGTTGATGCCGTTGCGCGAGGTCTGCAGGGCAACCACCTTGTCGAGGTCGCCGTCGGCCTGGAGACGGAGCTCGAGAACGACGTCGGCCTCACCCGTGAACTTGGATTCGATCTCGTAGTACTTGTAAAGGAACGAAGCGAGAACGTTGCCTTCGTGCACTTTGAGACCGCCGGCGTAGGCCTCGAAGAGCTGGTAGAGGGGAGCAATCGTGTTCTGCACCTGACCTCGGATGGCAGGGTCGACGCTGTCGCGCAGGAAGTTCTCGGTGAGCTTGCGCAGACGAGCGGCAGGGAACTCGAGCTTCTTCGAGTGGCCCATCTCGATGGTGTTGCGCACCACGTCCTCGAGCCTGGCGGGGATACGGCCGCCCAAGCTGGACAGGATCTGGGACGCCTGACCGTAAGGCAGCTCCGGGTTGCGGAGCGTCTCGATGAGCTCCTTGATGACGGCCTGCATGCGGAAGCTCTGGTCGTAGCCGTCGAGGATGTCGTTGAGCACCTCGACGAGGGCGGTGTAGCGCTGGTGGGGCTTGTTGCCGACGATGATGGGCAGACCAAAGTCGGGCAGCTGACCAGCGAAGGGCTTGGCGTGCTGGACGCGGCTGGGGTCGTCGAGCGAGAGGATACCAATGATATCACCGGGGCTGAGGGCGACACCGGCGGTCTTGACAAACGAGACGACACCGTCCTCGGCAGCGACGAGGGGCAGGTACATCTTCATGACCTCGATCTCGGCGATGGCCTGACCCGCCTTGACGTGGTCACCCGAGTCGACGAGGAAGCGAACGAGCTTACCGGGCGAGGGCGAGCGGATCTGCGTAGGGTCGTTCTCCTGCTCGATGAGGCAGGTCTTGGAGTCGACCATGAGACGCGTCATGCCGACCTCCTCACGCCAGTAGACGGGGTGCGACTTGCCGGCAAGACCGATGAGCAGACCACCGTCGGTGAGCGGTCGCAGCTGGACGAGCGTGCGTCCACCGTTGAGGTAGAGGACCCAGCCGGAAACGGAGCTGCGAGTGGCAGTGAAGTTGTACTTGACGTTCTCGTAGATAAAGTCGATCGAGAAGACGGTCTTGATGGTGTCGCGAGGAGGCACCTGACCCTTGTTCAAGATGCGCTTGTACTCGTCCTCGCACTCGCGGGCCAGCAGGTGAGCCTTGACGGCAGCACCGCAGATGACGGCGAGGTCGGCAGGGGGACGCTCAGCGGTGAGGCGGTCCTGGATGAGGCCATCGAGCCAGCCAGTGGTGATCTTGTTGGACTCGAAGGCGTCGGTCTCGAGCAGCTTAATGAGGTACTCGACGGTGGTTCGGAAGTCACCGCGAATCGAGAGCTCCTTGAGCGAGATGACCATCTGCTTTCGCGCCTCGGATCGGTCGGCACCGTACGCAAAAATGTGACCGAACTGCGAGTCCGCGTACTCGTGGAGCGCACCGCTGGTTCCGACGGAGAAGTAACCCCAGGTGGAGGTGCTGGATCGGAAGTTGAGCTCGGTGAGGGCACCCATGCCAGGCTTGAAACCGGTATCGGGGTTCTCGGCGGTGATACGGCAGGCGACAACGTGACCCTGGGGCTGAGGCTTGCGCTGCGTCTTGAACGACTCGGGGCTGGAGAAGTCAAAGTCGATCACCTCGCTGCCGCGAGGGTCCATGCCGTAGAGGGTTCGGATGTCGCGGATCGAGTAGAGCGGGATACCCATGGCCACCTGGAGCTGAGCAGCGGGGATGTTGACGCCAGAGACCATCTCGGTGGTGGGGTGCTCGACCTGAAGACGAGGGTTGAGCTCGAGGAAGGCAAACTCGCCCGACTCGGGAGAGTAGAGCCACTCGACGGTACCGGCAGAGACGTATCCGACGAGCTTGGCGAGACGCACGGCCGCCTTCTCCATGGACTCCCTGGCATCCTCGGGAGCGATGGTGACGGGAGCCTCCTCGATGATCTTCTGGTGACGACGCTGAACGGAGCAGTCACGGCCGAAGATGCTGATGGCGTTGCCGTACTGATCGGCAAGCAGCTGGACCTCGAGGTGGCGCGCCTGGCCGGCGAGCTTCATCACAAAGACGGGCGAGCCGGGCACCTCACCGAGGACGGCATTGTAGAGCTGCTTGAAATCCTCTCCACTGGTGCACTTGCGGATACCTTTTCCTCCTCCACCCTCGGAGGCCTTGATCATGACGGGGTAGCCGATCTTTTCGGCCTTCTCGAGACCCTCTTCGGCAGTGTGGATGCAGGCCTGCTGGTAGACGTCGTCCGAGACGGTGAGGAAGCCCTGCTCGCTCATCATGGTCTCCTTGATGCCGGTACCGGACCAAGGCATGCATGGCACGTCGGCGTGCTGGGCCACGATGGTGGACGAGATCTTGTCACCGAGCGAACGCATGGCGGAGCCGGGGGGACCGATGAAGATGATCTTATGCTTAGAAGCGGCGAGCGACTCGGGGAGACGGGGGTTCTCCGAGGCGTGGCCCCAACCGGCCCAAACGGCGTGCACGCCAGCACGTTCGGCGACATCGACGATGAGGTCTACGTTGGCGTAGTTGTTGTTGTTGGAACCACCGGGCACCTCTACGTATTGATCGGCCATGCGGATGTAGTCGGCGTTGACCTTGAGGTCCTCGGGGGTGGCCATGACGGTGAATTCGATAGCACGCTCATCGCCAAAGGTCTCGTAGGCCCATTTTCGGATGGAACGGATCTCCTTGACGGCGGCGATACCGTTGTTGCAGATGAGCACCTTGGTGATGACACTGTGACCGCCCTGCTTGCGGATAAAGTCAGCGACAGCGCTTGCAGGAGCGGTTTCGAGCGGGTTGCCGCCTGTGTCGGGGGACGCAGAATTGAGAGTCAAGGTCAGCTATGATCGCTATAGAGTAGATCGAGATGTACTCCAAACTCACCGATAAAGTGGCTGACAGCCTTGTGATCAGGGATCGGCATTTTGATGGATGAACGAGCGAGAGGGAAGCTCGACTGTGGACGTTAGGTATGGAAGGGTAGATGGAGCACGATTCTCAGCTCTTTAAAGACGAGATTCTCGATTGACGCTATTTGTGCGTTTGAGCGACGTCGTTGTGTTTGCAGAATCGAAGAACCAGAGAGGGATCTGGATGTGGATTCTAGCAGAGGGAGGGTACGTCGTTGAGTGCTTCTTGCCAAGGAAGCGAAGCCGAAGAAAGACGAAAGATGGGTCGTTGCAGCGAAAGATCAAGGGTGAGGGAAACCTTGATGACGTTGCAGCTAGCCGGAGGTGATGTTAGCCGAATAGATGGATGGCGATGGCGACCGGAATGGGCTGGAGGAGGGAATAGTAGGGATAGCTGCGGCGAGGGGTGATGGTAGTGATGGTCAAGAAGCAGGATCAAGAGCGGCAGTGCCAACAACAGTAAGCTCAACGGATGATGCCGACCAGGGCAAGGGCAGCAGCACTTTTGGACCAAAAACCTAAAAAAGGCAGAGAGAGCGAGACACCCACTCGTTGGATCACTTTGCTCGGTCACACCAAGGCGGGAGAAGCGGGCTCACACACTCGGCAGCTTTCGGCCTTACGATGAACTGTAAGAACAGCAGCAGCAGCAGCGAGCAAGCAAGCAAGCAACACGACATTTCGATTTCTTCGGAGTTGCCGTTCTGACGTTGTCGATTCGCTGCTGCTGCTGCACTGACCAGCCGGCGAGAAAAAGTCGATCCGGCTCAACATTTCCAACAAAAAAAGTGAGAGAGCTGCGCTTTTCCTCCTCGGCTAAGTGATCCCAGACCCTTTTTTTTTTTTTTTCTCTCTTTCTGCGTAACGCGCCCCCACCCAAAAAAAAAAAATTCCATTTCTCACCTCCACAGCAAACGCGAAAGCGGTCAGCAACGATGTGATTTTTTCGATTGAATTTTTATTTTATTTTATTTTTAATTTTTTCAACAAGCCGCCCCAAAGTGCATATCAACATGATCGATTTCGCCTCCACGCGATCCGCTCGCACCTCTTCCTTGATGGAGTCGACTCGAGTAGAAGTAGTCAACGGGGATGGCCTGTCCATGCTCTTGTCGCAATCAACCCCTCTTTCGTTGAGGAGCTGCTTGAGACAAGGAGCTTGCGCCACATTCATCGTTGCGCTGACTGACCCCAAGGTCGTGTGCCGAGAATGGCTCAGACGCAAGACCCGTGTCTCCAGCGAAAGACAGCACGTCGAGCGTTCACTAAGAAGAAGTCTTGTCGACCATGCAGCAACGGCCGGCTTTTGCAGTCGCGGAACAAAAGAGGAGATGAAGCAAGGTTCGGGCTTCCAGCTGCAACTCTTCTAGACTCATTGACTCATTGACATGTTGCCTGTACGGCCTTTGCTATCAGTGAACAGGCTTTCTTCTCAGCATGGAATCCGAGGGAAGAACAAGAGTGAGGAGGCGCCGTGGGCGTGGTGGGGGGGGGGAAGAAATCAAGAGATGCCTGCTGGCTGTCAGATGTTGGGAAGCCAGGAAAAGCCACTTGCCCGAAAAAGACGAGTTTACCGTCCCGAGTCGCGCGGGGTTTTGGACAACACCAAACGGACTCTGGCTCATCGGGTGCACTTCCCCGATCGTGAATGGACGTGGGCGGATCGTTCCGGGATACAGTGTGAGTACATGCAGCTGTCAAGTGCGCTTGTAGGATGCTCTCTCTCTTCGTTTCGAATCGAGTCTTGTCGGCCTTTGAAGAAGGATTCCGACCAAAATTTCGATGAGAGAATATCAGGGCCAAGCAGTCACAGTTGTTGGGGGACGAACTTTTTTGAATTTCCTTTTCTTTTTCTCGCACAAATTGGCAGGTGGCGGTCAGACCAATGCTGCAAGCCACGCGAAGGCAAGAGCGAGGCAGGCCGGCATTCGGGCTTTGCTTCTTCTTCTGTTCTTGGGTCCAGCGTGTTTTCCCGAAGCCGACTCAAAGGGACACACACTCACACGCAGAACTGGAGCTTGTTCGGCTGCAGCATATGTACTTGTATTCCTACTCTGCCAATCCGTTTTCCGGTCCTTTGCAGACGGTCTGTCCTGCGCGCGAGTCAGTAGTGAGGCTCTGAGCGACGAGCCGAGTACGCGGCTCGACCTGGCGCGATCCTTCCGACACGGCTCGTCGTTGTTGCACCACTTCTCCAAGCGTGGAAGTGTGTCAGTGAGCGACGTCCGATGATCCCGATGATCCCGATGATCCCGATGAGCTCCTTTACACATCCGAAAGCCGAGTTGTGTTGATGAGCCGGGTACTCACCTCCAAACCACCTGCCGCGCGCTCATGTACCGGGCTCGATTGGTTGCTCAAAACCTCTCTACTGTCATCTGGTTGAGATCGATTGTATGTTGCGATTGGCATGTATTCTGCTGTCGATTGAGCTCAATGGTGGTTGCGACTAGTCGTACACTGTTCGCGCAACGCAGATGAAGATAAAGCCGCGCTGTTAGTCCCACACATGCTCGCCCACCACCCTTCATCCGCCCGCATCTCAACTTACCGTGAACGATACCGAACCAAAACGTCCACCACAGAATGAAGCTGAACGCGTTCTCCGTCAGGCCGTTCACCAAGAAGCCCGCGACATCCTTCGTCGAGAAACTGCCGCTTCTTGGGTCGATCGTCAGCGCTGGCTTTGCACTGGCTACTGGCTTAGCCTTGCTGTTCTTGCTCGTCGTAGCTGCGGGTGTGCTGGCAGACGACGCGGTGAGGGGCTTGGCGGGCGGCGAGGGCGAGATGAAGAACTTGCTCGGGCTGCCATTGGCGTTGATGCCCAGCACGATCAGGTTGGTCAGCAGCACAGAGACGATGTAGAACCCAAAGCCGAGCCAGTTTGTCATGCCCAGCACGCCTGCTGTTCCGCCTGCTACTGACAGCGCTGTCGAACGCACGCTGGTGGGTTATCAGAGGAGGTCAGGGTCAGTGAGTAGCTTCTTGATAGCAGAATTGCGTTGAAACAGCTCGTATCGACTCACTATTCCACCTGCTTGGCATTGTGAGCGACGTTCTCCGGATAGTACGACTGCGCCCGCAGTTGAAGCTCTTGCTCTTGGATAAGTGCTGCTGCCGACATGCTGATTCTTCTGCCGAGCGTTGTCGTGTGTGAAGAGGAGGGTCGAGTTGGTAAGAGGATGAGAGGAAGAAGATGCACAAAAGTGTCGCGATGTGCGGGAAGAAAGGGTCCGACGCACAGACGCGCTTTCTTGCTTCAAAATCACTGCTTTCGCACGAAAAACATTTTTGCTTTTCCTCAAGTCTCAAAGCCTCTCTCTTCCTTTGCACCACACCATCAACAGTGGTGTCGATCAGACGAATCGGTCAAAGAATGTGGTGGATTCGGCATGCGCTCAGAAATGCAGCAGAACAGGTATACAAAGGCGGATCAGTCATCCGTAGTGCAAGGTAGAAAGGAGCGTGTGGTCTTGGGCAAGTTGCCAAGCTGTATCGAATCTTCTATGCTGTCATGCCACTGACACGGCGGCTAGTGCGACGAGTCTTGGCGACACTGGCACCAGGAAGGTACGCATCGTCGCTAGAGGGTCTGCTCGAACTTGTTGGCGAGCTCGACTGAGCCTCGGACGAGAGCGAAGAGGATGGTGCTGCCGAAGACGAAGATTTTTGCACGACCTTGTGGATCTCATCTGTCAACTCGATCAGCTCCTTTCCCGCCGAACCATCGCTGAAGTCAATTCCAAGTCCCATTGGCGTCGATGCAGCATCTTTCGAACGAGATGCCGGTGTCGACGAGATCGCTTTGGCCACCTTGGAAGCAGCGATCGAAGCGGCGGAAGAAGTGATGTTGGAGTTGGACGAATCTGGTCCCGCAGCAGCAGGAATCGTCGACGATGATGAGCGGACGGTAATCCTTGGCGTCGAAGTCACGCCCGTCTTTTCGGTCGCACGACGTAAGCTAGGCATCGATCGCGCAGGCTGCGGTCTTGCGCTGCTGGTGCTCGTCCCCGTGCTCGAGGCGGACCCATTCACTCTAGGTGCGGAGCCCTCCCTCGAGGTCGACGAGCTCGAAGTTGTCGAGCCGGCAGTGCCTGGTCTTTGCACGTGGCCAGACGGCGCACTGTTCTTGAGTGACGTGCGAGTCGACGTCGAAAGCTGGGTGCCACTGCTGCCCACCGACGCGACCGAAAGCGCTGGACTCGACCTGCCACTCGATTCCGAGGCGAGGCTGCTAATGGACGGCGTCGGGCGCAGCGTAGGAGTACCAGCATTTCGTGGCGATTCTTTGGCCGAAGCCGGGAGACCCTTGGTCACGATGCGAGGCGTCATCTGGCCGGGCGCTGACCTGGTCTGGCTCGTCAGTGCCGAATGCAAGCTGGAACGCTGCGATGACGATGTTGACGACGAGGAAGATCGACCCATGCTGCTTGTCGAGCTACTCGATGACGACGATCGAGCGAGACCTGCTTTGGCAGCTGTGGTGCCTGAGAAGGTTCTCGGTCTGTCGACGCTGCTCGCCAGAGTCGAAGATGCACTTGCTGACCGCGAGCCCACGAGTGCAGCACCTGCACTGGCGGGCCTTTGCTTGGGCTTCATTCCGGCGGCGAGACCAGCGGACAGCGGAGGTGGACGACCGTTCCCGAGTTCAGTCGAGGAGGAGGATGCAAATCCAGAACGAGGACGTTCGGTATCCTTTCTTGTATCGCTGGCCTTTCGCGAGCTGGCAGAGGTCTTTGTCGCTTCGGCGATAGATTTCGGCACGGTATCTGTGCCCTCCGACAGTGCGATTCCAACGTCTGAGCTCCCTGTGCCATTATCGACGGTGAGCCCCGAGTCGGTCCCGCTGGAAGCCTCTGCCTGCATCGCCTGTTCAGCTGAGGATTGACGTGATCGAGAAGGCAGCGTAGTCGTCTTGCGTCGCAGAGAAGGTCTTCTGTTTGTAGCGGCATTGGAGCGTGACGCCATGCTGTCTGTCGAAGAAGAGACACTCATCTGGGCCGAGGAGCGAGAGGGCCACATGGAAGCTTGAGGTGCTCTCGGCGTATCAACCTGTTGAGGCACGTCATCGGCAGTGCAAAGGTCGCTCATGGCAGCCTCCAACTCGGCGAGCTCGCCCAGATCGGCATTGCTCGTCACTCGCGAATCGTCATCCGAAGTGTCATTGTTGCCATCCGCGTTCCAAAAGATGGGCGCAGTGCCAGATCCCTGAGTTGCATGAGTTGCATGTTGGTATGCACCTTGACGGGCATTCAGCAAGTCTCCCAAGCGCACGCCGCCGTCGTCTTCGCCATTCGAATGGCTGAGGCTGCCGTTGGACCGCGTGTGGGAGGCGCGCTCTGCGGGGGACTGACGCAGTGCCGCTGCTTCGTGCAATTTGCGGATGTCGCTCAAGTTTCCCGTGCTACCGACCATGCCGCGAGCCGAAGCGGGCGTGGTGCCGTTGGAACGATGCGGTGTGGAGGCGGGGACCAAGTCAGTTGGATCGGGCTTGCGCATCTTTGTGTTTAGTTTAGGCAAGGCGTAATTGATGCTCTTTCGGACCCTTCGTGTGCGTCCAGTCTGGGACCCGAGTTCGTCGTCGAAGACGGTGGATGCAGATGCGGAGGGCGTGACGTCGATGGCGGCGCTGAAGAGTCTCGCAGGTGTTGGCATGGGATTCTGAGGCTCGTGATTTGGAACTTTGCGTTTTCGACCACCTGGTGTGCGCGCCTGCGATTGAGCGGTACCGAGCGAGGTGCTGCTATGCTCGACATGTGATAGAGGCATGCTCTCGCTTGCAGTCTGGCGCGTTTTGCGAGGAGTCGCATCGGCTGGCCCGACGTTAAGATCGAGCTGTGACGCTGTACGGTCATGCAGCGAGGAGGGAGATGCGTACTCCGTGTTGGTGATGTCAGCCAGGGTGGACGACGGCTGATGCGAGGCGGCACGATAGATAGGCGCTGGGTCGCTGCCGGGGTAGACCAACACACCTTCCATGGTCTCTGAGTTGGTGTCTGACGGCAAATAGGGCTCGGAGCTTGGCGCTGGACTGGTGTGAAAGGATGCGGGCTCGGACGAGGCGTCGGGAGCGTAAGACTCGGCGAGGCCGTTCTGCGAAAAGTAACCGCTCTGTCTTCGACTGGACCTTCGCCCTGATCTGCGCAGTGATTGGCGAGTCGAGTCGTGACTCGGTTCGTGCTTCTCGGAATGACCGGAATGCATAAGAAAGGGCATGTCGTCTGTCGGCAAAGGAGGCGTGACGTCCGGAAGCGACCATGGATGTGTAGCAGAGCGAGAAGCAGCAGCTGCAATGACATGTTCAAGATCCATGGGCAGCTCAGGACTGCCCATGGGTGAAGGTGCGCCATCCATGTCGAGCACAGAGGACGCGCCGTTGACAGAGCTCTGCTCACCAGAGTGAGCAGAGTGAGGCGGCTGATCGGACTGAGCAGCCTGCATGGCCTGGAAGTGCTGCTGCCATTCGTCGTGGAAAGTGTCGTTGGCGAGAACGGGAGCCAATGTGCCTTCAGGTCTGACGAGGGGTGTGCGGGATTGACTGTCGTCTTGCGTGTAGCGATGCTCCTCTTTGAGGCTCTCGATGTGAGGTTCGGGAGGTCTGGCGACGGAACGGACAAGGGCAGCGGCGTTCGGGTTGGGTTCGACTGTGATTCTGTTGGATGCTGGTAGCTTGGTGATGTCGAGAAGTTGTTTGGAGTCGGAAGAATGGAAAGCATGGCCTGCGCTGAGGGTGAGACCTCGACCGATGGCTTCCCAGCCGGCGTGGATGGTGCCGATGGCATGATGGAGCTGACTGACTTGAGCTGTGAGTGCGTTGGTATCCATCTCCTTCTGGATCTTTTCGGCCTCGAGAACCTGTATGCGATTCTCGAGCTCGCGTACTCGAAGTTGATAGACGGCGTTGGACTTGATGATCTCGCGGTTCTGGGAAATGTGCTTTCGTTTGAACTGCTCAAAGTTCTCGAGGATGGATTCCATGTTGGGGATGAGCATGGAGGCGGAGCGACTGGTCTCGATCGAGTGGGTGGTGCCATGTTGCGAGGTGGGGTCAGGAAGACTGGCGCTCAGCCTGACTTCCCGCCGTGTTGCTGGTGGCATGGTGTAGCGTTGTGGTAGAGGTGCTGCTAGCTGGAGCGACTTCCAGACCAGCAGCTTAGCCACGTCGAGACGGTCCTCGTGGCCAATGCTTTGCGAAAGTGACGTCGCGGGTCAGCAATAGGCAGAGAAGCGAGTGTGTGATGGTATTCAGGTCTGTAGTGCCGTCATCACTGGAAGGATGCGGGTTGGCCTCGTGCTAGATGTCGTTGCCGGCAGCAAAGGAGGGAAGCGCCGGGAAGATGCAAGAGGCGCAGGGAGAAAGACGATCCGGTTCACGTTGTTCGGCCTGTGACCGTGGTCGAAGAGGCGGATGAAGGATGAGCGTGCGATTCTACGAGGTATGTGACAGTACGCAGAGCTGCAGGGCGTCGAGAAGCGAAGAGATGAGACGGCTGTTGTATGCAGTTGGTAAGGTAGGGAAGAGCAAAGCAGAGCAGAGCGAACCGTCAATCGCTGCAATCCAAAGCCAATTTCACAGATCGGGCCACAAAAAGTGCAAAAGTGTTGGTTTGACTCGGCAAAAGGCGAAAGCAAAAAGTCCAACACCTGCGCTGCTCTCGCTCGTCAAACACGAGAGCCGTCGCAGTTCGAGCTGGCTGTGACCGTTGCGCATCATCCTGGAGTCGTCCTCCTTGACTCCATCACACTTTCTGTCGTGTGACGATAGAATAGATGCGCGCGACACTGTGAAGTCACGGCTCCTCCTTGCTGCTCAAATCCGAGACAGCACATCGACCGTAAGGCTGTGTTCACGCCACTGGACCTTCATCTCTTTTGAGAGTCCCACGAGCAACCAGCCCTGTCGGAAGCGTCCCGAAAGTCGGTGGTCCCGCGCTGCAGCACAGTCCAAAAAAAAATCAAAAAATCAAGCAACCACGCTCGCCCGCTCGATTCTAAGAAAGCGGAAACCGAGCTTACTGTTCAGGTCCTCGAGGTGGAGGAGTCTCGCTTCATCGCAAACTGTCATGCTCTGGAGCTCACCAACCCGACGTGGCGAGACCGCGTCGATCGCAACGAAGACCTTGGTGTAGCCAAGTGACTCAAATGAAAGAGCGGCGCCTTTTTTGTTTGTTCCAAAGGCGAAAGCGCCGCGGTGCGTTTTTCATGCGGTTTAGCGAGCTGCTGTGACTTTCTTCTTCGAAACGAGGCCCACGCTCGCTACCCAACACAGCTTCTCCTCGCGTTTGCCGTGTTCTCTCTTTTCAAGGTCACGTGGCTCGTGCCGTTTGTTTTTCTTCATCAAAGAAGGTCAGGGTCTCTCTCAACGCGACGGTCGCTCCTCGACGCGAATCTGAAATCTGAATCTCTGAATTCACGATTCACGATTGTCGGTTCTTCCGCTGAGTGTGAGTGGAGGATGGATGCGGGACTTCTTGCTCTCTCGCTGCCATCCATTGCTTCACTCCTTTCACAAACTACGCCCAACTCCTTCCTTTCATCACAACGGCCGATGCGACAGTGAGCAGCTCTATCGTTACGAGGAGCAGCATAAGCTCAGTCGATCTACTCAGCCCTGTCGGAGCGACCGCTGCGTCGACGTGATTCCATCCGCGATCCTTCTAGAACTCGCTCAGCTGGCTACCTCGACGGACACCATCCGATTCCACTGTGCACTCCGACAGCCTCCTCCCGGGGAGCCCGACATGCCGTGGTAGCTCTTCATGCACTGCCTCAACCCAACACATCTTACCTGTTGACATCGAAACGCTCCCCAACATTTCAATGATGAACGCTTCGCAGGAAAGCAACGAGTTTGTCGAGTCAGCACCCCGTCCCTCAAGGTCGGATCCATCTGCAGCTGCCTCGAACTCCCGGGCTACGCTGTCCTCGACCACAGCGACGGCTCCGAAGCCACGCATCGAGCTTCTCAGTGATGGCACTAGTGATGTCGATGGCGCGTCGTCAGACTCACCTACAAACGCAGGTGACAGGATCGGCCGCGAGCCATCAGCTGCCAAGCAAATCTCCTCCACTGCTCCTTCGTCCTCAAAAGCCAAGCCATTTCTCAAAAGTTCCTCTCCCGACGTACCACTTCGCATCCATCTCCCTCGCGAACTCGATCATACGCTCGCCAAAAAGCTGCAGATCGCCATTCGTACTCACGGTGGCGTCATAGAATCTCGCCTGGCCAAAGCTAACTTGATCGTCGTTGATCCCAAGAACATGACCGCTGCCAGAAAGCTGCTCAGAGAGTCCAATCAGGTGGGCGAACCCATCCCTGTTGTCACGCCCGACTACATCAACGATAGCGTTACGCAGGGCGCTCGGCTCGATGTCGACGATCCCAAGTACAAATTTCAGCCGAATCAACCCGCATCAGCACAGGCGAATCTTCCAGCGCCCGCTCCGCGCACTCTGAACGGTCGCAATCCATTCACCGACGCCGACCGTCAAGCCATAATCTCGTACTTCATCGACAAGGACGAGGCCAAGTGGAGCCTCAATGCAGCGGCGAAAGAGCTTGCAGAACGCGTCCCCACGCACAGCTTCTACAGCTTCCAGACCTATCTACAAAACAACTTTGACAAGGGCTGGAATCTCAGAAAAGAGGTCCGGGCTGCACGTCGCGACGCACTCGACGGCGAGCCATCTCAACTCCAAGCACGCATCCTCAGGTCGCAATACACACCCGAGCCTGGTCCCTCGGAGCAGTCCGCTCCTTCCGATGGTTGGCCACGTACCTCACCACGACCGCGAGCGCAAGCGCAAGCGCCGGGCGACAACGATCGAGAGCGTGCCTCAGACCATTCAGGTCAATCAGAAGAGGATGAGCCAGACTTGCAGGTGCGCCAACCCAATCCAGGCGCTACCACCGACAACGTCGAAAAGAGTCCCTCCAAAATCAGGCAGCCAGTCGAATACGTCACTTCCGAATCTTCTTCTGCCGGCACAAGCCCTCCGCCTTCCATCTCGCTTGCGCAACGGGATCCGATCTCAGGTGCTGCCGGAGGAGCTTCATCCGACGACGAGGAATCCGATCCAGACGAGTACTCCCCTAGGATGATGAAGACATTATTGCAACCGTCATCATCTCGTCCTGCTCCTTCGCAAAAGTCCCAGTCCAAGCCTCGGGCTGCTGCAGAGTCCAGCGACTCGTCGGTTGACTCGGAGCTTGACCAGCTGGACGACGATAGTGACGAGGAACATCTCGCAATGGGTCGACCAGAAGACGTCTCGGCTCGTGCCGATCCAAGTCGCGAAGAAGAGTCAGAAAGTCCTGAATGGGAAGGGTCTCGACGACTTGACTCCAAGATGCGCCAAGCCACTTCACGGGCAGACAACACGGACAAGCGAGTCAAGTTCACGCAAGAAGAGAAGGATGCGTTGCTCAACAAACTCGTCGATCATGTCATGGCCAAAGGCAGCAACCTGCCACCTGCCACGCAAGACGCCATCATTGCCAAGCCTGAAGACACCTTCTGGGATCAATTCGCTGCCGAGTTTTCAAAGCATTCGGCTGCGTCATGGCGCAGTCACTACCTCAAGAATCGCTCCGTCTACAAGGAGATGATCGATCTCATGATCCTCGACCGTGTCGCTGGGCAAGCAGAGGACAACTCTGACGATGATGATGACGATCTTGATGTCAGCTCCGATGGAAGCGGAGGCGAAGCCGAAGGTGGAGAAGGTCTCGCAACGGAGCAGCAGCCTGATGAGCACATGTCAGCTGCTGATCCGGCAGTATCTGCGAGGAGTAGCGAGCCTGTCATGGAGGATCAACCCGAGCAACACGACTCGCTCCCCCACGGCTCACCTCGAGCAGAAGGATTGAAGCTCAATGGTTCGTCCCGGGAAGAAGAGCTGAGAGCCCTTTCCGATGGTGTCGTGGTCTTGCTTCCGCCCCTCGACACCGAGGAACCAGTCCGAAGGCAGCCGCCATCCGAACAGCAGTGGCCAGAAGCGCCACCACCGCCTCCCGTGGACGACGACGAAGACGAAGAAGAGGACATGTTGCAGGTTGAGGCAGAAATCGATGCCCCGATGGATTCCTCTGCATCGCCGGAGGAGAAGGGCTCTACCGGGTCCGTTGCGTACGAGGTGGGCAGTATCGAGGCCGCTCCTGAATCGGTCGAGTATCAGGAGAACAACGAATCCACCGGCAGCTCTTGGAGACCTTCCGTCGAGCCACCAACCCGCACTACGCGCAGCATTGCACACATTGCGCATCGACGCTCAACCAGTGCAGTTCAAGCCGGTACTCCCGTGCTCGCTCAGCATCGCGACGCACCCTTCTACGACTTTACCATGGACAGTGACGAAGAGCAGCGCATCCGCAAGGCTCGTTCGCGCCCATCTCTGCCCAATCTGCAGACCCGTCGCGAACAGGCTTCACCAAGGCTGCAAAGGTCACCCATCACGACCGATCGTGTCTTGGGTCATTTTGCCACGCCTTCTCGGAGTCAAAAGCCAGCAGCCATCCGTCACGTCTCGGTGACACGCCGTCAAGACGAGGAAGATCGCATCCAGCGCACACGCAGGTGGGCGAGCAGCGTTTCCCAAACCTCGGCGTCCGTCTCCCCCAACCCCTTGCCGACTGTCGAACCCGTTGCAATCACCGAGTCGTCGCGCTCTCGCGCCAGTCGCATCAAGCACAAACCCCTGCTCGGTCCTGCCAACGCAGCCGACGAGACGCCGTCGCGAGTGCGTGGCACATCGCAGTCCTCAAGACGCATCTCGGGCGGGCGTGCTCCAGCCGCGATGCCCCCCGTCAGCCCCACACCAAATCGTAGCCGAACGAATCTGCGGGACATGTCAACGGAGCAACTCGCATCTCGACCGCTCAGCCAGGTTGCGCGCATGCAGTATCGCGCTGAAGTCGAGCAGTACCGCCAGGATTTCGGGCTCGACAACGAACTACTGCGAACGCTGCTTGAACGTTTCAATTGCCGGGTCAGAGAAGCTCGCGCCTACACCCTCGCATGGCTGGATGAGATGTACGAAGCGTATGGCGTCGAAGCTGAGGTGGCGTTCGAGTATGTCAAGACTTCCAAGGGTAACTTCGAGCAAGCTGAGAACTTCCTTAGGCTGGCGGCCATGACGCGCTCTGGCAGCACGCCCAATCGCTCCATCGGCAACCTGTCGAGGAGCTTGTCCCACTCTACCAGCCCGCTGAAGCGCCGTAACATCGTCGAGGAACGCAGCTTTGCTCGTCCAGAGTCTTCCAAGCGATACCGCCGCTAGGCCCACTCTTCTGCTCGTTTTCCGCATCCGCAAGATCGCAAGCCACGGCTAGTCGGCACTGTACCATTAGTCCTGTCTCCGAATGTAGCTGCACCGCCAAGTGCAATGTACAACATCGATTGTCTCGAAAGTGTGATGCATATAGTGATGCTTCGAGTAGAGCTTTAAGCTTCATCGTTGACGAATGCTGCTGAAGGACGAATCGGGATCGGGTCGACTAGTGAAGGTAATCGCGATTGCAGAGAGTGGAGGACAAAGTCTGAAATTTCAATGTCTCGAGAAGAAATCTCAAAATTGTGCTTCAGCATCCTGCCTTTTGCTCATCATTCACCATCATCATCCAAGGATCAGTCTCGTCACACACGATGTCGGCAACAGTCTCGAGAGCAGCAGGTGCGAGCGGCAACTCTGCTCAAGCTTCGTCCAGCTCGGATGCACTGCCGCCCTTCGTCATCCGTGCCAGCAGTTCTCGACCCTCGACCTCGAAGACCAAATCGGTTTCATCAAAGCGTCGGTTGAAAGGATGCAACACGCCGTCCAGACTGGTCCACTACTCTGGCGAGGCGCACCCAGCATCTTCTTCTTCGCGTCTCTCGCGGTATGCTCCAACGTTCACCAAGGACGACATGGATGTGGATCAGGACGACATGGACGCAGCCGAGGACGAAGAGCACGACGTGAAGATCGCTGTTGCCGGTGCTAGCATCGCCTCCTCGCACGTCTTCATGAAAGGTCACGGAACGTTCTTATCCGCCAACTCGGACGAGATCCTGTCCTCGATGTGCGGCACCGTAGAGCGTGTCAACAAGTTGATATCTGTGCGACCTGCTCGCTCCCGATACGCTGCCGAGGTGGGCGATCTGGTGATTGGTCGCGTCACCGAAGTGGGCCCCAAGCGGTGGAAGGTCGACATCAACGCCAAGACCGACTCCGTCCTCCAGCTCTCCTCGATCAACCTGCCAGGCGGCATCCAGAGGCGTAAAGTGGAGAGTGACGAGCTGCAGATGCGCAACTTTTTCCAGGAGAACGACCTGCTCGTGGCCGAGGTGCAGATGATGTTCCAGGACAACTCGTCCGCTCTGCACACGCGGTCGCTGCGCTACGGCAAGCTCAAGAACGGCGTTCTCGTCACAGCAACGCCCAACTTGATCCAGCGGCTCAAGTCGCACTTTGTCCATCTCAAGGACGACGAGCTCGCGCTCGATGTCGACCTCATCATCGGCCTCAACGGATACATCTGGATCGCCAAGCATTTCCCGTACCAGCAGCCGTCGAATGCGAGCGGCGGCGGATCCAACGAGGGGCTTGCGGGCTCCGGTGTCGGCATGGACATCGACGCGACGTATTCCGACCAGAACGATGCCGACCTGAGCGTGGAGTTGCGCCGCCAGATCCAGCGCGTGGCCAAGTGCATCCACGTCCTCGACGCGTATCACCATCCGATTTCGGATGTGACCATCCACTCGCTCGTCGACATCTCGGTGGCGTACGTCGGGCCGGTTCTGCAGCAGACCGAACAGCAGGACTGGCACCGCGACGCCAACCTCACGTCGCTCATGATGGAGCAGCTGCGATCCGGGTCCAGTTTGGCGGAGTAACCTCGTCGCCGCCTTGTTCTGCATTTGTCATCCTTACTTCACACAAAATATTTCTCTCCAAGCCTTCTGAAGAGTAAATGTGTCAGAGTGCAGTCCGTGTTGTACAATTCCGAGAGACAATGAGAACGATGCCTAATCTAAAGAGTATGCTCCTCACGGCTCAACACCAGCAGCAGCAGCGCACAACTCCCTATACTCAGCCGAATGCTTGCACAACCTCTTGAAAAACGCCCCCTCGTCCCTCTCTTCCTTCAACAGCAGCTCCTGCGGGCTACCACACTCGACCAGCCTGCCGTCTTGCAGCACGACGACTCTATCATAGTCGATGATGCTCTTGAGCCGATGTGCGATGCAGATGACGATCGAGTCCTTGAGCGCGGTGCGGATGACGCGCTGTACCATGGCGTCTGTGTCCATGTCTGTTGATGACGTGGCTTCGTCCAGGATGAGGATGCGCGTCGAGCGTAGAAGAGATCGTGCGAGTGAGAGAAGCTGTGCTTGACCTGCGGAGAAGTTGGCGCCGCCTGACGAGACAGGTGTATCGAGCCTGAGTCGCATGTTTGGTCTTGAAGCCTTGTCAGCCGGGGCTGCACCATCAGCGCTAGTCTCGGATACATCGACCAATTGATCCTGCTCTGCACCTTCATCGACGGCCCGATTCGGCGGCGCCGCAAGACCAACCTTCACAAGCGCATCCAGCACCTCCGCATCATCACGCTCGCCAAACGGATCCAAATTATCCCTCACAGTACCCGAGAACAGCACTGGATCCTGCATCACAATGCTCAGTCGACTACGCAGCTGCTGCAGCGGAATCGTCTTGATGTCGATATCGTCGATCATAATCCGTCCGCCGCTCAGCTCCACCGCCCGGAACAGACTAGACGCAAGACTGCTCTTGCCGCTACCCGTACGACCGATGATGCCCACCTTCTCGCCCGGCTTGACGTCGAAGCTGACGCCCTTGAGCACCAGCGGCAGATCCTCGGCGTACCGCAGGCTGACGTTGTCAAAGACGATGCGACCCCTGCTCGACGGCCACGCGGCCGGCACAAGACTTGTCGAGTAACCGGCGACGATCTGGTCATTTTCCTCCTGCGGCATCTGCTGGTACTCGGCGACGCGCTCGAGCGAGTTGAAGCTATTCGCAAGGTTTTTGAAGTCGTTGACCAGGTAGTACGCCAGCTGGCACAGCAGTTGCGCCGATGAAAGCGCCAAACCCGCCGACCCGGGCGACATCGCTCCCGATAACGCCAATAGCGTCACCACAAACACCGACACCCCACCCAGGATCTGCGAGCGGAAGCTAAGCCACACCTCCATCGTGCACACTGCCCACCACAGCGACTGGTACAGATCCACCGCGTCGAGCATCGACTCGAGCAGCCGCGGCTCGGCGCCAAACGCACGGATGGTCACGATCCCAGACAACGCTTGCTGGAAATGACCGTAGATGGGCGACGTCGATGTAGCTTCGATCCGCTGCATGTCACGCGTACATGCAAGAAAGCCACCCACCAGCCAAGGTCCCAGCAGCACGAGCAGGAACGAAGGCACGAGAAAAGCCGGAACAATCACGACGCAAATCAGGAAATAGGCGGCCATGGAGAAGGCGTTGTTGCCCGAGTTCATGATGGACTGCGGCAGGATGTTGTCGATGCAGTCCATGTCGGTTCCGAACCGGTTCATGATGCGACCTGCAGGGGTGATGTCGAACCAGCGCAGCGGCGCGCGGATGACGTTGGCGAGCAGTGTGGCGAACAGATTCTGCGAGGCTCGAATGGAAGCCACGTAGAAGCAAATCGCCCTTGAGCTGTTGAACAGGATCACAGCCAAACCACTGAGACCGTAGACGGACAGGTAGAAGCCGGCGTGTCCATCAGCCGGGGGCAGATCGAAAGGCAAATGCGAGGATGCCTTGGTCACAAACGACACCGCTGCTTGCAGGCCGTAGTCCTTGTACGCCTCGCCCCACACTTTGAGCCAGTACTGCCCGAAGGACTCCGACAGACGGAGCAGCAGCAAAAGCAAGACGAGGAGAGCCCAGACGCGAAGCAAAGATGCCTGCAGATAGGTGCGGTAGAAGACCCAGCTGACGGCTCCCTCTCTGCGCTCTTCTTCCTGGTGCAAGAGTCGAGGCGTTCGGGCACCCGATGCAAGCTCGCCCGTGCGCTTCGGCGTCGTCGCTGTCTCTGTCGCCGCATCGTCAAGCGTAGTACGAGCGACATCAGGGTGAAGGGCGGACTTGGCTTTTTTGGCAGTTTCCTGAGGATCGGTGTTGTCTGTGTCTGCGGCGCTAGTCTCGGCGAGGGTGCTGCGTGTCTTGTCCCGCCCATGGTGATGCGAAGTGGGAAGGACTCCTCGCGCCTGCAGATCCGAAGGCGCACCTTGATGGAGGATACGGCCGTTGTGCATGCTGACCACCAGAGCAGCTCGATCCATCAACAGATGCGCATGGTGGGTGACCAAAACGATCCGCCGATGTTTCGCGATCTCGCCCAACAAGGCATGCTCGACAATGTGGTTCTGCACACGTGTATCCACCGCTGACAGCACATCATCCAGAAGCACGGTGCTAGAGCGCGCATACAAAGCACGTGCCAGCGAAATGCGCGCCTTTTGCCCGCCAGAGACCGTATGCGAGCCAATCCGTGTGAGATCTCCATCATCCATCGAGTCGAGATCGTCCTGAAGGGCACAAGCATGAATGCACATATCGTATCTAGCCTTGTCGAAGGGCGTGCCAAACAGAATGTTGTCTTGCACCGATTTGCCAGCTTCAAGCCAAGGTAGCTGATTGGCAAAGCTGAAGCGACTGTTGCCCTGGTGGTCGAACTTGTTGCGCACCACAGTACCCTCTTTGGACTGAAGCATCTCGCCGAGGATGGCTGCTAGCATGCTGCTCTTGCCTGAGCCCGTGGGTCCAACGATCAAGGTGAGCTCTCCAGCGGGGAAGCTGACATCGATGTCGCGAAGGGCGAAAGTGTGGTAATCCAAATCATTGGGACGACTGCCAGTCGATACAGCCTCGTTCGCATCTGGGCGCATGGTCGTCTTCTGGTTGTGCCAAAAGAAGCTGCATCCTTTGATGGCAAGCTCTTCCGCTTCAATACCGATGTTACCCTCGCGTTCTGGGGTCGATTCCTCGATATCTCCGTCCTTGTATTCATTTGACCGCAAGTCTGTCGATGCTCGCTGTCTAGAGAGCTGACTGACCGCCTCCTCGACCTCCTGCTCGTTGAGAAAAGACTCGAGTCGTTGGACGCTGACCAAAGCGATGAGACCGCCCATCAAGAAGCCAGGAATGGCATTAAGAGGAGGACGGATCATGGTAAAGAGCGCAATCGCGGTAAAAGCAGTCGAAACGGTCAATTCCTCCTTTGCCACCTTGACGTAGAAGAAGAAGCTGACTAGCGTTACGAGGACAGGGATGACCGTCCACAGCAGCTCGAAAAGGAACGTCATGACGCGCGACCAGATGAGCTTGCGGATCTCCTTGCGACGAGCCGACGCCACGCGCTGCTCCCACTGCGGCTCGACACCTTGGATCTTGACAAAGCGCATGGCGTCAATCAGCTCGGTCATGAGACTCATGCGTTCATCGCGCGCCGAGCTGTACTCGCGCTGCTTCTTGACGGCGATCTCTCCCCACACGTAGTTCACGGGGATGGCAGCTACCAGGATGCCGAAGCCGACCAGCGCGCTCCAACCCATCAGCTTGTAGAGAAATACGGCAGCGATGGTGACTTCGAGCGGCGCGCCGTACAGCTGGTGGAGATCGCAGCCCATGCGCAAGAGGATGTTGACGTCGGAGGCCATCATATTGACGATCTTGCCAACGTCGGCTCCCTGCTGCTCTTCTTGCTCTTTCAGCTTCTGTGCTTGCTTCTTCTTGCGCTGAGCTGTCCGTTGCGCGAGATTGGATCGAAGCGATTCGAACGAGACCTTTTTGAGGTTGTCCACTCGTAGAGAGGCTGTCCAGGACCGCTTTGGGCGCAGACCCGTCTGTTCTGGTGGGCGGAGGTGCTGATCCGGACGTGCAGACTCGTTCGCGTCCGTGGCTGTCGCCTCATCATCCAAGCCATTCGGGCTCTCTGAACGGTCTGAGTTTGGCGCTACACCGTCAGATAGCGCCTCCGCACCGTTTTCTTTCTCTTGAGTGGCAGACGAGGCAGTTTTGGTCTGTCCGCTGAGGTCTCTTCGCTTAAGTGCCTTTTCAAAGAGCGAGACGACGAGGGTGGATCGGAGGCGCAGCCCGACTTGGCGAGCGTGATGATAGTTCTGCAACTCGGCCAAGAAGCGCACGACAGTGAGGCAGAGGCCAATGCAAGCGTAGGCGAACGCCTTTTGGCGGGGCGTCCATTGGGTATCGTCGAGGTTGCTGCTCTGGTCTGGACTGCCGTCATCGTGCGTAGCTGCAATCTGGATCTGATCGAGAATGCTTTTGAGTATGTAGGTGCCGAGGTATGCAAAGCTGACGCTGATGAGCTTGAAGCAAGCGTCGAGAAGGATGTCGTTGGCATTGGCGCGGAGGATGCGCTGCAAGAGCCGTGGTTTTTTGCTCGCCGAACCCTGGGCATACTCGAGCGCTTTGAACTTGCGAAAGAGCAAGCGGGTATCGTTGATGGATCGCAGACGCCACACATCGGTGGGATTGAGAGAACGTCGGAGGGCGAGGCTCTGGATGGGCGCCATCCACGAATACGACAGATTCTCGTAGAGGCTGCAGTAGTCCTCTGGCGACGTGGGGCATAGACGATACACTGCATCCATGCTGTCACTTGAAGGTGGGGATTTGCTGGCGGCATCTGTTTCTTGTCGGATGCGTTCGTCCAAGTCGACAGTCGCCTCGTACCCTCCCGGTGTCACCGGCATGCGGAGACAGAGAGCTGCCGCATAGATGGTAATGATGGTGTTCGCGACGCTGAGCAAGAAGCGGAGGTCGAACGAGTGTAGGGCGGAGCCTAGCAGTGGCACGAATGAGAATAGAGAGACCCACGCAGCGATGTTGAGCGAAAGCAGAAGGGCGACCAGCTCGAACGACGGCGTCTGTGGTGGTCGCAGAAGTAAGCGGAAGAAGATGGTGATCCAAGCGCTGACTTGAGACAGACAAGGCAGCATTTGCGAGCGCTCGGAGAAGGCGATTGTCCAGCCCGTGGTGGCAGCCCATGCTGTAGCCTGAAAGAGGGCGACAAGAAGGAGTTTATTGAGACGCTTGCGCTGCCTTTGGAACCCCTGCGTGTCGAAGAGCTCAACTGAAGAAGTGGACGTTTCGTCGTCACGACCACCTGGATGCTGAGTGTGCCGTGAGCGATCGAGTCGATGCTGGCGTACGTCTTGCTCTGTCACGAAAGGAGCGAAGTACTTGAGGCTGAAGCGAGGCTCAGCATCTCGACCGTTCGACTTGATGCGAGCAGAGACTCGGCGTGCAGTACCGATTATGCTGGGCACGAATACGACGATGACGCTGAGTAGAAGGGGAGCACATTGAGCCAGATGAGTGAGTCGTGACGAGCTGGACGCAACGTCGGCGACTTGCGCGCTGAAGCTGGTCGGATCAAGAGTGACTGCAAGGGTCGTGACATTGTTGGCCGATATCAAGGATGGGCGAGCAGTCCACAGGTAGTTGAGCAGTCGAGTGTCCGCCAGGTCGCCGCGAGTTGAGACCTGCGACATGATAGGCAGATCCAGAGACCAGCAACGCTGAGTCCGAGCCTGTGCGGAAACGGCTTAGGTTAAAGTTGGCATCGATAGCAAGCTTCTCGAGAGGATAAGCGTGTTGCGTTGGTGCGGCGGTGCAGTGCGTATCCACGGCCGTGCCGACGAACTCAGCCAGGGCCGTTATCGCCACTCCCACTGCTGCTTCCCTTGCTGCTGCTGCTGCTGCTGCTGCTGCTGAGAGCTGTGGTGACTGAGCTGCACGACGTGTGGATGGTGCGGAGACGGCAAGCAAGAAGCTCGATTTCGAGCTCAGACGAGCTTTTTTTTTTCGGTCCAGCCGAGCGGGAGAGCCGAAATGAAATCTGCAGGCAGACGCGTTCGGATCAACCGACGCACCGGAATTTGGCCGACATGGCAAGCAGGCAAGCAGGCAAGCAGGCATGCCATTTGTCATCCGAAGCACCTCAGAAGCCGTCAGGACAGAACGGCTAGCCCGATGAGCAGCAGCATCGCAGACCTCAGTCTTTGCACGTCAAGCTCAAGGACGGCATTCACATGATCATCACTGCACATAGAGACGATTCAATTGCGAATGACTAGTCGATAACAATGGCATCGGACGCGGATGCTCCGCTGTCCTGCGAGCCGTTCTTTGTGCCAAGTTTCGACGACAATGGGCTCTGCCTCGCAACGCTTTTGATGTTTTTCGAGTCGCCACTTGTGGAATTCGAGTCGGGCGTCCCCTTCAAAGCTTCGGATCGACCCTTTTTGCGCTGCGGCTCCGTCCCACTCGATGATGCCGCGGCATCCGATGCTGATCGCTTGACCGTAGCTTTGGCGCCAGCTGTGGCCGTTGCGGACGGCGGCAGAATCTGCACAGGTGGTAGCTTCTCCAGCTGGCCAGGAGACGAGAGGATCGAGAGTGGATGACGAAGGAACCGAGTCGCTTTGGGACCCATCTCGAGATAGACATTGACCGTGTACGCAGTGGCCGAATAGCTCTGCTCGAACAGTTGAGACTGGATGCCGTGCACGATGAGTCGGTCCACAATGTCGCGATGCAGAGTGATCTTGCCGCCAGCCACAGCTTGCACATCGACCATCCCGGCCTTTGCCGTGGTCGAGCTGCTTGCCTTTCCCTTGCCCTTCTTCGAGCCAGTGAGATTGGGGTCCAAATTGAACTTGCCGCCTCCCAATCCGCGGGCCACGTCGGACAGGCTGGTCAACGTGATTCTGCCGCCTTGCCTGCACATCTCGGCAAGGATGGCTAGGAGCTGGTACATCTCTTTGCGTGCATCCATTAGCAGAGTCGAGCGATTGCCCGTGCAGTTGTCGCAGATGCCGCAAGCCTGTTGACGCTGATCGTCGCTCTTGTCGAGCATGTCGGAAAAGTAGTCGGCAAACAGCTGGCGTCGGCATCGAGCCGACTGAGCGTATTCGAGCATAGCAGAGAGCTTCTCTTGACCGGTCGGCTCGCCCGCCACCAGCGAGCTCATTCGGATGGCGTCTTGAGGACGATAAAACAGGACGCAATCCGAGTTCTGCCCGTCTCGACCCGCACGTCCCGTCTCCTGGTAGTATCCATCTAGCGACTTGGAAATGCAGGCGTGGATGACAAAGCGCACGTCGGGCTTGTCGATGCCCATTCCAAACGCGATGGTGGC
The DNA here is from genome assembly GCA_023212695.1 of Sporisorium sorghi. Taxonomy (NCBI): domain Eukaryota; kingdom Fungi; phylum Basidiomycota; class Ustilaginomycetes; order Ustilaginales; family Ustilaginaceae; genus Sporisorium; species Sporisorium sorghi. The sequence goes on along the minus strand of JALCCG010000119.1, from coordinate 1,686 downwards.
GCAAACCACTTGGATGCGACCGGTGCGCCAATCGGTGTGGATGAGCTGCTTGCTTTCGTCGTCGAGTCCGGCATGATAGCGACCCGTCTTGATACGTCCGTTGCTGATCTCGGTGAGCGCGTTTGCTGTGGCTTCGGTATCTGCTTGAGACAGGCAATAGACGATGCCGCTGCGGCCTGCATGGTGCTCAAGGATATACTCGACGATGGCTTCGGCTGCTGCATTCGCCTGTTGTGGACGCTGCACCACCTGATAAAGCAGGTTCGGGCGGAAGAGCGGCGCTGTAAAGTAGATCGTACGCTTGGGAGCAGCATTGTCGGGCTCCGTGATGGCAGGCAGGTCGATGATCTCGAGAATTTCCTTGAGCACCTTAGGGCCGCAGGTAGCGGTAAGACACATCACTGGCGTCTTGGGGAACAGCCGGCGGAGAAGGGAAAGCTTTGCATAGTCTGGCCTGTAGTCGTGGCCCATCTGAGAGCAGCAGTGAGCCTCGTCGATGACAATGCGCGACAACCGCCCTTGTTCGTAAGCGCTCTGCAGTGCAGACAAGCACGTCTTGGATTTGGCGATGCGCTCCGGAGTCACGTAGAGCAACTTGATGCCGTCGTTCTGATGCCGATTCCAGCTCGCATCTCGAGACTTGGCCGCCGAAGATGATGTCGATGCACGAGCGTCAGAGGTGGATCCGAGTCGGATCTGCTTGAGGATGGCGTTCGAATCTTCGCGCGAGGTGCTTCCGCAGAGCAGCTCGGACTCGATGCCCACCTCTCGCAGATGGAGGACCTGATCGGTCATGAGAGAGATGAGGGGCGACACGACGAGCGTGACACCTGGCGTGAGAATGGCGGGGAGCTGATAGCACAGCGACTTTCCACCACCTGTGGGCATGACCACTACGGCGTTTCGACGATCCATGGCCGCATTGATGACGGCTTCCTGGCAGAAGCGGAAGGAAGGAATGCCAAACACTGACAGGGCGGCGAGTCGAATGTGGTCGCTCCAGCTGAACGAGGTGGCAGTATAGTCGGCCCCTAGCTTGCGGCTAGATCCAGAGCCATCCTGCTGCAGAGTCTTGAGGTAGTTTGTGTACACTGTGCGTCGCTCGCGCAGCAGAGAGTCCTTGAGCTTTTGCAACTCGGCGATCTGGCTGTGGACCGATTCGACTTCGGCGTCGAGCTCGTCCAGCTTTGCCGCCACCGCCTCGTCGTAGATGATGTCTTTGCCGTTGCTTGCACTCGCAGCTGAGCTACTTGCGTTGCGCTTCGAGCCATTCTGCAACGGCGAGACGACCTCGAAGTCGCTGTCGATGTCGAAGTCTTCGTCCATGTTTTCGGCAACAGGTTGGCTGACACGAGGTGGCCTAATGGCGGCGATGGCTTTGATTCAGCCTTATCGATGAGACGATGGAGGTGATCATCGTAGTGCGCTGTGAGTCGCTGCAATCGAGTGGGTGTTTGAGGAAGCTAAGGTGGTGGGAAGAAGCGAAGTCAGGGTCCAGCGTGTGGAGGCTGCAGAGCAACAAAACTGAGCCTCGAAAAAAAAAAAAAAAAAAAAAAAAAAAAAAAAAAAAAAAGGGGAAAAAAAAAAAAAAAAAAAAAAAAAAAAAAAAAAAAAAAAAAAAAAAAAAAGCTGGCGAGCAACTGGAAAACAGCGTGAGACTTACCTGACCGAGCAGATCACCGCGCT